>JADDOH010007994.1:0-91609 GCA_016648135.1 Agrypnia vestita | reverse complement strand
ACACTCTTCTGTGCTGACATAAAACACTAGTCTCATCCATATTCATACATCTTCGTACGCAAGCTCGAAGATTGTTAGACTTCTAACGGGACCATTTTTTTAAAACTTTTTTTTTAAATAAAAATAGAGATGCGAACACGGAATTCTTCCCCCATCTTCCAGTATCTCTGGTTTATCTAGTCGTGCCAACATCTTCCGCGGTCGCCTTATCTTTCTTTTCTTTTTCTTATTCTTTCTCTCTTTTTGTATTTATATTGTTAATATTATTAAATTTTTTGCCGTGTTTACTTAGATAGATTTCTTTTTGTGCTATAAAAGCCAAAACTAGGGAGCCTATAATTATCAATAATTAATTATAAATAAATAAATCTTCTGCATGAGAAATGAAATAACTACTATAAGATTTATTCATAATTATCTGCCGTTTTCTAGAAATACAAAAAAAAATAATATTCAAAGTTATGTACGATATCATTATTTGAGACCGTAGTCTTTCAATTACTGCTACTCATTTGCTTGGAAAACAGTACATTCCACCGGCAAAGGTATCCAGTGTCACAGTGGTGCAACTTTCGTACCTTTTCACAGCCGCCAGCAGGGCCTGGTCATCAAAATCAAAAGATTGATCCTTTCCTGAATTGTCGTCTAAGCTTTGAAGCGAACAAACCTCTCAAGGCGTATCCTTTCGCTAATCGTTCCTTCGTCGAAAAAATCGTTCAGATCGCGAAATGACTCAGCAGATTTTCACCCTTTCCCGAAGTGTACAACATAATGTGGCCTATAGTTATCGATTTAAATTTAAAAAACCCTTTTAAAGAATTCTATTAATACAAATTAAACTGACGCGAAAAAACGGCGAATAATTCTGCGGTCGAAAGGAAAAACAGAATGAGTCAATAAAATCGAGTTTTGAGTTGAGTATGCAGAATTGCTTTTTTGACACATATCTAGCAAGGAAAAATTAGATGAGTCAGAAAATAAAATTCAGAAAAAAAACAGAAAATAAAAATTCAGAAAACAAAAAAAAAAAAAAAATTAAATAATTTTTTTTTTTTAATTTTTTGAAAATTAAAAATATCATGATTAATAATTTGAAAAATTTGGCAAAAACAACGACATTTATCAACTTGGTTTAACGTTCCTGTGTAAAAAACAACACTACTCGTGCAAAAATTAGTTAAAAATAACAGAGGTTTTAAGAGATATTTTGTACACAAATGAAATTTCCAAATTTTGTTTTGGCTCTCCAGAAAAACTGCATTTTTTTTTTTACTTATTCGGTTGTTCCTTTCGTCCTCAGAAATAATCATCGATTTTCTCGTCACTCTTTGGAGGGAAGCATGCCTATAAGATGATCCAGGAGGACATGGAAAAGGCAGGCAGAGAGACTCTGCCCCAAGTAATCGACACAGAGCAAGGCAGAGAACGGTGGAGGAGGGTTGTCTAGACAATGGACCCACGACTCCATTAGGACAAAGGGTCTAAAGTAGAAGAGGAATAAAATAATTTTCATCTATCTCTTTCAGCACCAAATAATACTGTATCATATAAAATATTTAAATTATACGATGCCATTTTGATTCAAGAAAAAAAATCCGCCTCCTATTAAAATTTCAAAAACATTCAAAGCATTTTTCTGTAAATATAGCATGTTCAGGCAGGCCACTTTAACGGGAGTACAAGGTGGCGCTGTTATAAAAAGGTAAAAAAACCCACTCTCACTCTCTCCCTTCTTTTAACTGGGATGCAGGTAGCATTGCGTTTATGTTTTAGTCGGTCTACACATTATTTGTTGAACTCCTGTTATATGTGCCTATGTGCCTTTCATTGGGCTCCAAATACCAAGATTGGAATATGGAGCACCCGCTTAGCTTAAGCAATATTATATATTAGTGTATACATATATATCCATGAAATATAACTACATTAAGGATGTAGGTACACGCCTAATTTATTTTCCATCTCCCTGAGCTGTCGGAAGATTGGATTAAAGTATAATTCACAGGTAGAATAACATTTGTGTATCACGCGCCGCCAAAATATTATATCAAGAAGCGAACTCGGTCAATCGATCACGTCTCGACGTAATCTTTTATTAAACTTTCCGTAAAATTTTCCTACTCTCCAAGGTGTTCAATTTTCTTCGTCCTTGGGATTTCTCCTGGCGGTTATTGTTAACTTTTTTCCATCGAAAAAATGACATTTACTCGATTAATATATAAAAAAAATTATCAGGTATATTGATTTCACATTTTTGGGAACCACAACATATCGATGATAAAAATTTCAATAACGAAAAAAAATATAATGTTTCTTTTGATGTATTAATATTTATAATATATTTTTTAAGTAAGTGCTTGGGTTAATATACTTGTCCAATCGGTTTTCTGATTGAACACACATGACCACAACATATCGATGATAAAAAATTCAATAACGAAAAAAATATAATGTTTCTTTTGATGTATTAATTTTATAATAATTTTTTTAAGTAAGTGCTTGAGTTTATATACTTTTAGTTTATATACTACTCGGTTTTCTGATTGAAGAGGCTTGGAGGAGGCCTTCTCTGAACATGGCTATCCTAGAGTAGGCAAGCGATCTTTAATGTAACCACGGTATCTGTTTTGCTTACCAGATTCTTCAAATTTTTGGAGGAATTATATTATAATGTCAGGTTAGAAGACTGATTTATAATATTTGGAGTCTCTGCATATCCTAATCACAATAATTTTGTAATGATCAATTTGTAAAGTGTAGTTACATTTTTACTAGTAAAAGTTTCAAGTTTAATGCATAATAAAAAATTGTAAATACCTCAAACTTTGTACATAAGCCTCAAGTAGAAATTCAAACTTTGCTGGAAGATATTAAGAGTAAAGAAAGTGTAGACGTTGTAAAAAATCTTTGCAAAGTAAAGTACTTAAATGTATAAATCAACAGTTATTTAACGAGTTTTGCTGTGATATGAAAATTAATAAATAGCCAAGCATCATCTTATACTAAAAAAAATTGCTTCAGAATTTAAAGCAATGGAACGCAATATTTTGTACAAAATTTTAATTTTAAAGTGGGAAATCTGATTAAGTAAAGCGGCAAATACTTCCGAATGGTGCGTTCTGGTGTCGTGAAATTTGGAAATTTATGCCGTCTTAAATTTCTAGGTAAACGCAATTGTTTTCAGCTCAAAAATCATTTCCATCATCAGAATAAGTGTTTTGCTGTCAAAAATGTGATAGAACGACATAGGGTCAAAATTAATATACCGCATTCTCTGTTAATAATGTTAAGACTCGCTACGAAAAAATAATTTTCGATAATTTTAAATAATATTTTTTTACGTTTTTCAGTGAAATAAATATGAGTATGAAATAAACATGTAAAATAATTTGAATCATGGATGATACCGGGATAAATATTATTAATATAAAAGATATTTACTATTGACAATAACAGCCCTTAAGATTTACAAGATCTACAGACAGCTTACAAAAACAAGCACATCCCGGTTAAAGCTGTTTTTTCTTCTTCTAGTTATTCTTTTTTACAGTTATTATCGTTTTGAAAAAAATTCTATTTGTAATCAGCATAGAGAGGTTTGTTGGTATTTTTCTTGAGAATATCTAAGAAATTATAATATTTTCCGTCGAATCAAAATAAAAAAATCCGATTTTGTGATTCTTAGAATGCTGAATAAATTTCAATTTTGTATACTTTTTTACTGCTAGTTTAGATTGAAAATACCAAACGAATCCACAAAGAAAATAGAATTGTCATTAAGCTGAGATAAATGGATTCTTTAACAGTAACAAGAAAATGGTTGGGGTAGATATTTTAGTTAGAGTATTGTCGTTGCAAAAAAATACATTTCGATGATATTTGTAAACATCAAGAGGTTTTATACAAAGCATTATATAAGCCTTTTTTGACCTTTCTCCTAAATTGCAAATATCTATTAAATTTAGATCATCAGTCAAATTAAAAATAAGTGACTGGTTTATTGTTCAAATTATTTAAATAAAAATTTTAATATAAGCCCCAATATAATGATTGTAAAAGAAAAAATAAACTCTAAGAACTTTATCAGAGCATTATGAGCAGGATGAGTTTAATGAAATTGTGGTGTCGTTATATTGAGTTAGGACAGGAAACATATTTGATTTATTCAAATTGAATTGATCAAAATGTAAGTCACATTTTTAAATTATGTTTGACAAATCTTATTTTTACAATGTTTTATGTCTATTACGAGAATAAAAGAAAATTACTCACTTTTAAATACGAGAATCAAGTCAAACGTAATAATTTCGCTGTCTGTCCATCCGTCTATCTGTCGTTCTGTCCGTAACTTTGTGTAACGTCCGTAATTTCGTTCGAATTCAAGGCAACAAATTAAACGGCCGGAGATGGGCTTGAATCCCGACTTAAACGCCTATTTCTACAGACGCCTTTCCTTGGACCGTCAAAAATATACTTTATAATATAATAGGGCTTAGCAAAGACGTGAACCATTTCATGTTCCGTTATATTTCATGGGTGTATGGCTAGTTCTCTATTAAAGGTGGGCAAGCATAAATATTCTCATTCTGTAATGGTAATATATGATATGTAATTAACACCGTTATGTACAATGTAATTTAATCAAATAAATTTAAAAAATATATGTATATTCTTACAGAATATTGTTTTCTGCTTATTATTTCTGCTTATTATGCTATCACTGTAGAAAATAAATGTAATAGATAGTTATATAAATGTAATAGATTGCTATAAGTTAGCTGGTTTTATGTAATATAAAATTACCTTTCAAGTTCTGAGTGTTTAAATTTCAAGATCAATGAAATCTTTCATATTATAATACCTACAAATATTGTCACGGGTCGTGGCTGCAGGAGGAATTAATGAAAAGGCTGGGATTTAATAATGGATTTAATGTTTACTGAATAATTAATTATTCAAACGTACAAGGTAACTTATCACTATTAAATGTAACGCTAATATTGAATTAAACTGTCTCGCAAATTTATTACTCGTAAATAGACACTTTATGTTCGCTTTAAAACTTTATTCACTATTCACTAGAATATTTCATCAAATTTCCGCACTTATTAATTTCGCTTCGGTTTATTTCGCTACGTAAGAACTTCCCAGAATCGTCGCTGTCGAATTACGGCTCGCTTGGCCGTCCTGGAAACTCGCGATTTGCGGCTACCTTCGCTTCTATTTTCACCGTCAAAGGCGCGCACCCAAAACAATTAACTAGTCCTTACTCCCGTGTGCCGTATTTATATTCGATAATATTGACATCGAAATTAAGAGATGTTTCCCGCTCTTTCGAGAAGTTCCTCGTAGTTTCCAGACTTTTGGAGATGTTTCTCGATATTTATCGTAAGCCGTAGATTATGCTGGGCCGTTCTGGAATCTTCGGTATTATTGTAATAATTTCAAACAATTCCACTTGACACGAGTGCGTGATTCTTTTTAGCCTCGTAACAGTATGATTATTTTGGCATTGCTGCTATTCAGGTTTATTTAAAGAGCATAGAGATAATAAATGCATTTTCAAGTTGACTCATTAAAAGTAGGCCAATGTAACGCAGTATTCAAAAAGGGTACTTTTTGAGTTTAACAAAATTTATTCTAAATGTACAAATGCTTGTCACAAGCAAACGTAAATATTAAAGTGGTAGACAGTCGTTATAAAAAGGTTTTGATATATCGCGGGCATTGTAAGCTTCTCTATAAAAGACGAGCAGGAATAATGTACGTGTATGGTTGACAAAACGTTGTGACGTCACGTGGGAACACTACGTCATATAGATAGATGGGTTCGCGCTAGCTAAAAATAAGGCTTAGCACCGCCATATGCTGCTAATGAGAAGCATAAGCTATAAAGTAACCTGGAAGACACTACCGAATAATTCACGGGATCCTAAATCAAGAAAAATTACACATAATCAAGTAATTAGCTGGCTGTACATAGATTTGGAATTATTTAAAAAAAAACTATAAATAAATCGATAGAATAAACGTGAATGTACGAGAAGGCACCTCACGGAGGCAATATCTTTTTGATAGAAGTCATATGAGTGTATATAGTCAGTCAGAAAATAAAGTACCCGAGTAACCACATGCTTGCGGAATATTGTACAAGCGAACCAGTGCAAAAAAAACGGCGTAAATAAAGTGTTCTACAGATATGTGAAATAGACTAGAGTGACGATTAGTGTGAATAGTGTTCCAGTTAATTTTGTGTCCAGCGACTTTGTTTATATTATAAATAATATTTAATATTGGTTCGTATTGCCACGAATCCATGAAAATACTTATAATTTAATGAATTATATATATATATATGGTTGTTTTACAAATTTCTACGCGTGGACAAATTGAGCTCCCGACGTGCAAAAATAGATTCACATATTTAATTTCAAATAATGGCGCAGCGCTAACGCAGCGAGCGAGTACTCCTGCTGCTTTGTTATTAAATTTGCATAAAAGAAAATGTATGTGAAGCCTTCCCTTGTAGTGAAAATCATAAATTCACAGTTGAAAATATTATGCACAAAGCTTAGAGAACTGAAATTTATTTATTCAACATAATGCGACAGGGATAGAAAAAATAGAAAGGACATGAAGAAATAATATAAAAACAAATAAGACGATTCAATTAGAAAAATAAAAATCTTAATTAAAGATAAATTACAGAAGTCTCACATAGACGAAACAAGTTATATAGGAAACATGTATGGGAGTCTATATAGGGTGGCCCAGGGCTTAGACCTGTATGAGCTGGTTTAAGTGATCACTATATGCAGTAATAACATCAAAACATTTTCAATTTTTTAAAAGTTGTATATATAAGTTCTAAATCAGTTTCTTTCATATATTCGAAAGGAGAATGTTAAAGCCAGATGTTCCTGGAAAGTTGCAGACGTCTCTCGAAAGCTGGAGGAAATTCTAGACCCTTCGATAGTATTGTGCCAACTTTAAACAACTGTCATTTGACAGAAGTGCGTAATTCTTTTTAGCCTCCTTACAATATTATATAGTAAAAGTAAATTACTATATTCAGTGGAAAATTTGTAATTGGCATAATTTTAAGAACCATTATTTCATACTTGTTAAGATTATTGTTTTGCTGTTAATATTCCCCAAAAATAAAAAAATAAAAAAAATCATGTTGATTTATCAAATTTGTTTTAATATTGCAGGCCGCCCTCTTATCCCAGTGAGCATGGCTTCTCACAATGATGGTTCTATTCCCGGAAGGACACAATAAAATGTTTGTGGTTTACTCAAGCTTGTTTTTTTTCGTGAAGTAACGACTTCAGTAATTGGCCCTCTTGGCCTGTTGAAGCATTAAAAATAAATGTTCTAAATATGTCCATCACAATAAATGTACTTTCACAAAAAAATCAACAAACACGTGTATTGATCTTTTGTAAAATAAGGTTCTGTTGAAGAATCCCGTAATTGGTCGAAGAATTTTGTTATGGGTCCCACAAACATTTGTAGCTTGTTAAATTTTGTTTCATATATCCATTTTTTTGATGTTTCATATATTGAAACATCAAAAAAATATGATGTACATCAGGTTCAAGAAAAAAAATCTTTTCCATGATATAAATATGAACATTTCTTCTTGGGTATTATCCGTGATACATAATAACCATTACGAAATGAGTCTGCAAAAATGACATTGCATGATTAATACATTAAGGGTCGGTTGTTTCTAGTTGAATTAAACTGAATTGGACTGAATCCGGCCAATGGCGAGCGCCGGCGGTGAGGTCATGGCGCATAGGATGAGTCACTGCACTAGCGTGGATTTCGAAGATATGGTGCAATCGAGACTATAAAAGGAGCGAACACGATATACTCAGCCCTTCAGTTCGAGACCAGACTTGCGAGCGGGAGCGCTGCCCGACAGACTACTGACGGAGCCCTGAGTTCCAGAACATCATTTGCGGACGGAGTTGCTGCCCGGACGTATGGAGGAATCTACCATTCATCGTACCAAGAGAGGATCATACCGCCACTGTATAACAGCTAAGGAACACATTTATATTATCTATTAATTAATTATTTTCACTATTGAAATGTACTTATTTTGGGAAGATTTAAAATCGGAGCAATAATGTATAACTAATATCACGATTTCTTGTGTGATCTTGGCTCAATTCGTACGGGAATATCTCCCAAACGAATATATTTTGATGCATGGGGATTTTCATACCATTTGTATTAACAATTGATTTTACGGAGCTCTATAAGCAGTGCTTAATAGATTCATAATAATTGTCGACGCGTTATGTATTGCATAACCAGATATCAATCCAAATCGTACGAGAAATTCTTCCGAACGAATATATTTTAAAGTATGGGGATTTTCATACTATTTTTACTAATAATTGAATACATGTAATTCTATAAGAAACGCTTAGTAGCCTTATAATAATTGTGTTGCATAAGTATTGCGCAATCCGGTCTTCAGCTAACTCTTTATGATTTGAGTACCTCGGTATATCCGGCTTAACAAGTAGCTTCAGAACGACGAGTAAAGGACAGAATGGGGAGATCTAACTGAAATTGGAGTTTTCTGGTTTATGAACGTTGAGCTAGGTGAGGTTGTGGATGACGCTCGTGTCATAAGCCTGGAATCCGCGCAAGCCCCTGTGAGGTACTCTTAAAAGCGGGACCTCCCTTGTTGATCGGAGTGGCCACTAGACTCGACCTTCGCGCCTCATCCTGCTCAAAAACAGCGTAAACCAACGTCGTGAATTCTCTGACTTTGGAAGGATTTTCATGCCTGAATGCTATGAAATCTCAATAGAAAACGTTAACTTCTATTTCATCCTCTGTAAAAAGACAGAGCCAGATGCAGTACAAAAATCATTCACTCATATAGAGTAGCTGGGATATTATAAATATGTTACTAACACCCTAACATTTGACCAAAGTAAATGTTGCAAGATGCAGAATCGTGGGACGCCATTCTGAAAAGGCATAATGAGATTGCACAATAATTTGTAACATCGCTGACTATGCCCGCAAAGGAGGCTAATGTCGTCATCAATTCGTACCAAAAGAGTACATGATTCTTCAAACACCGGCCTAAAAGAAAGGCGCCTCAAGACAACACACATCATCAGAAACTCGTACCAAAAGAGTACGGCCTTCTCAATTATAAGCCTAAAAGAAGGGCGTCACAGGATCACATCTCGTAAAGAAGAGATAGAGTCTCGGGATGCAGTAAGTTCCGGAGGAACAAGGGGGGCCATTTAGTCACTTAGGAAGTTGGTCACCGGGTTTAGGCGGGCGCGGAGCCTCAACCCCTCTCAGCAGAGATGCTGAGGGTTTAAAAAACCAAAATCTTAGCATTCAAAGAAACTATTATTTCATATAAACTCACGGGCTGTTGTAGAATCCTTTCGAACAAACCATCCCCGAGACCTTATCTACTTATTTATAAAGAAGTTTTGCTTCAAAAATGTCTTATTTCGTAGATAGAAAATATATGTATTATTTTCCCACGGAATTAATATGAACAGGTTCATGCACGTCTAGAACGAAACCATTCAAGGTAAGAATTTGCTAATACAAAGTGTTTATAATTATTAATTTCAGTGTTATTTAATATGTGTGAATTTTTTCCCTTTGCGCCGTTCGAACGATTTTACTGGTTTGTCTCAAACGGAAATGTTTTATTTCTAATACACGAATTCTTCTGGTGAACGTATTTTATTGTAACATAAATGTATAGATTATTAGGTTCGTTAGATGTTTTTATTACGTAATATTATGCAATTGTTTCCACACTGCTCCTATAAAAGAATTTGAAGTTATTACGATACACAACGGGGTCCTTCATCCATTAGACGAATCATGTGCCAATTCAACGACGTATTACGAATAGTATATATTGTATTTATCGAGATTTAGTCGCATTTATTATTTCTAGTGAGGTTTTTAGTATTGGTTCCAGGCGCCATTATGAGGCGGAAATAGTTCATATTCATAGCCCGACTGCAATAGGTATTTTTGTCGCGTAAGAGGTAGCACTTTTAGGAATATAACTGTGTTTTATGTTTCGTCCCTGACGGACAGGATGGTATAGCTGTGGCTATTTAGGTAATATACTTAGTAAATGCAAAGGGCATTAGGTATTATCGATTTCGTCTGCGAACCCAAGATGTTAGTTAATATTTTTAGTTAATATTGCATTCAAAAGCGCAATTTTCACAGAATAATTATTTCCAGTTAATAATATATATTTTAGTTAAATGTATAGTTAGCACAGGCAGAGTATTAATATTGTATAGAATACATTATTTATAATATTTCAAGAAGGTATAATATTTTATTCCGCGATCCTTTTATAGTTACAGCGTATCTGTCGACCTCAGCCGTTGCCACCCGCGCCATACAACTATTTTCGCTAACATCATACGGCAAATGACTTTATTCATTGCAATGAAATTTATATTATTTAATATTATTTTCCACGACGTATTTTTGACGGGTCACCCCATAGGATTCATCACATTGTTAGCCGCGACCAGGAGTTGGCAAATTAATTGAATATAATAGCTAAAATTAAATATCAACTCGCGGCGATTAAGCAACGGCCTTTTAAACAAATTATTAATACAGAAAACTTTAATAATTTGTAAGACCCCACTATTTAAAGGATTATCATAAGGTCATCGTCCTTGACGTTCTTCATTTTGAGATGAACCTCAGATTTTTGTGTATGATAAGGATTTAAGATTTATATTAGGGTCGTTTGATATTTAAGTATTGAAACAAACAGATATCCAGTAGAGTCTATTAAAATATAAAAAACATCCAAACTTCAAAAGAGTCGACAGCATGTATATTAGGGTGGAGTGAAAATATGTGGAGAATATATATTTTTTTATTTTTGTAATAGCATAGTGGTAAAAAGTTGCCTATGGATGAGTAAATGAAGTATGTTAAATAAAATTTAACATATTATAACGGTTTGAGGTGCTCCAGCACAAAATAATTTTTATAAAAAGTATTATTTTGTCTATTTTGACAGCCTCAATAACATGTATAAAAACCTTAATAATCTATTGGAATAATATTTTTCGTGTTATTTGAAACACATATTTTTATGTAATAAAAAAAAAACATAAAATTTAGGGTTTATGGTGCCCCAAAGACTCTTAAATCAAAAATAAATCAAGAAATTTGCAAATTAAACGCGATTCATGTTCATGAAATATTTATTAAAAATTGTTATAAAATAGGAAAATTAAGTAGAAAATTCACGTTCGGTATTATAAAAAGGCATCATCTGACGTGATGACAGTCTGGCCTTGATAAAACCATCACGTTTTTCCTCTCCACATACGGCACCTGAAACTTCAGTTACGATCTTGATGCAACGCTCCACGGCTTGAGTTTGACAGGGAAAGAGTGCTATATTATTTTTCGTTCTAAGACCACTTTCTACAATTTCTTTTAAAGCTTCAGTAGATAAACTTTAAGTTATAGGTGGCTCATTAACAGTAATTTGATAATCGTGCCAAACAATGCTATCGGTATAATGGGAAGCATTGAAATTAAATGATGGCACTTTGAATTTTCGGATTCCTGTGACTTTCTCCGACCTTGCTTTCAGAATACGTTGGTGGGCCAGTTGCCGTATCACTTTGTTGTCATCTGCAAGCATGGCTATAAGAACATTTTCTGGATGACCAAAATATCCATTTCTTTGTATAACTGGATCAATCACTTTCTTCAAACGTTTAAATAGCGACTACAATTTATTGTAAACCACAAATGCTGTGCTCAATTTACACACAAAGGATTGAATATGATTTGAAACCACGTTCGCCTATAAACTTTCATCACAAAATTGGCTTATATAAGAAGATTCTCTTCCGGATCAGCCTTTGTGACATATAATCGTAAGATCTTGTTTGCAGTCGTTAGCCACCTGGAATGGTTCAGAGAACCGGGTTCTCTATTTGCCAGGTCAGAAGGGAAAATACCAGTGCTAATGGCAGTCACTGTGTCAAGTAGATATGTTTGATCGGTGCTTAGATCTTTAGTAATAACAGGAAGCGGCGTGAGTATAGCGGCAAATTTCACAACTGGCATTTTTTAACATTGTTGCAGTTCAGATCCTATTGGCCCTGAAAAACATCGAGGTCCTGTAGTTTGACCATCCAATTGTAACAAAAGGTGTCGTAGTGGTAATTCATTCAAATGAAGGGTACAGATAAACCATCGTAATGGTTTATTTATCTCTTCCTCTAACAGTCTAATGACACCGCCTTTAGATCCAGTATTTACTACCGTACCATCACAGCCCACTACAGATAACGCACTCAAGTCAACCGATTTATTATTTAAATATTTTATAATACTATCTTTGATTGCCCTAGCTGATCCTGTCTGGACCGTGATATGACCAAAGAAAACACATCCTAGTTCTGACACAAAGACGTAATGATCTTCTATTTGCCGTTTTCTATACCATTTATCTCCTTTCTTGACTGTTTCATTAACTTTCCATATTTTTCGTGGTAAGCTCTAATAATTTGCAATACTCTTTTTAAACTAACTGTTGGAAGTGAGGATTTATGTCATATTTCTAAGACACGAGTCGCAACTCTTTCTGAGATTTCTTGAACAGTCGGTTCTTTAGATGGTTTTTCTAGCTTCAACACATGCTTGATCAAAAGATAGTATTTCATAACATCAAAGTAAGTCAGTAATTGAGAAGAAGATAATATTTCTGGGTCGCCAAACACGGGACATTTTGTCATTTGACGAGTCGCAACCTGAGTCATTTTTACTGTAAACAACAAAAATGGAACCTAATGAAATTCATGAACTTCTTACTAAAAACAATGAATTGAATAAATATCATCATAATTACTTATTTTACTCACCAAATATTTTAAAACAATGTTCTTAAATCACAAGGTCCATACCTACATTTTATGTGTGTCTCCCTAAGGGATTATGGGACGGCCACTAGAGAGATGGCTGGGTAACCGGTTGGACCTCTCCGAGGTGCTGCTTCTGGATCGGTATGAGAATCTGCCAGAGATAGCTCTTGGAGAGGCAAATCTGAATGTCACTTGTGCCGCCGTTTTCTCCCTCAAAGGGGTGGGTGAATTCCCCGTCCCTCACTGAACTCCAATTCCTCGAGACGTTGAAAGAGTTCTGTGTGTCTCTTAGTGATTATTGTACCACGTTTTTTCGTTCACTAGCTATAACACGTTTGAATTTTAGCTTTATTCTAATTAGTTATTAGTTATATGTGATTTAGTCACAATAATCACAATAATAATAAAATATTGCGACACGAATCTAAAAAATTATATTATAAAAATATTTTTACTTTTATATAAGTATAAAAATAATCTATTAAAAATTAATTTTTATTTTAATTTTAATAATTGACAATTTTGTATATATTAACACATTATAATACGAATGAATTCACTGTTTATGTTAATCCAAATGACCTATAAATTCTTATTTCTAAAATTTTACTTAACTTTCTTGGATTTTCCCAAAGTGCCAATTAAAATATAACTTACAACAAATAAAATAATCGCAAAATCGTGATATGTTTGTGTTAATAAGGTTATGGTTAAGGTTATTATTTCATTGCCATAGATTTAAGAGTTCTACAAACTTGCTTCGGAAAGAGTAAATATACTTTTTTGCTTTTATTTTTCCTTTTCTTTTTTAATATTCTTATTATTGTGTTATTTTTAGATTAAATTTGTTAATACGCATGTTTATTCCTATTTTATAATACAAATAAATTCTACGTGTTCGGAGATAGAAAATGGTAAATTTATTTTAGAAAAAAATAATCAGTTTACTTTGCTGTGCGGACCTGACATATCTATTTCTGGACGAGTGTGTTCAAAGGAAATTGATATATTGTAGTTGTCTTACAGTTCTTGAGAACCGCCATACTGCTGAAAGTGATGAATAATTATTAATTTTTCAAAACAAAAAAGATATACCAATTAATAAAAATATCTTAAAAAAATGTTTTCCCACCCAGAGAACAGCTATTACCATTTTAGCTATGTTAACCACTTACGGTACGGTAACCAATTACGGTAAAGATATTGGGACATACATAAATGTCTCCGGATCTATTTTCATTGGTTTGCGCTGTAATATCAATCATGTCTTAACTATAACTAAATTCGCTTTATATAAAAGGTTTCACTTTAATAATTTAAGTAGATATTTAAAAAGACTAAACTATTATGCTATGGAAAAAAAGAAATCTTGCTTGCTTCCTGGGCTAGAACCAGCGACCATTGAATTACAAGGTAAGAGTTTTAACTATTAGACCAACGATTTTTTTTTTATAACATGGTAGAAATTTGGAATGGGTTTGGCATTAAAACACAATGCTTGCTAGACGGGTTGGTGAGTTTTAAATCAGCCGCCCTAGGGAACAGACACTATTTGTAACCGTTCATTATGGGTCCGACGCTTACACGGTTAGATGGATCGTGTAGCGAAGCTAAAATGGTAAAGGGCAGGACATGATGCAAGGCAGGATGCTACAAGATGGCCTCCCAGAGTTCTGAAATGGAGACCTTGGGAGAATAAAAGAGGCATCGGAAGACCTCAAAGGCCGATGATATAGCCGCTGTGGGGGAAAAGAAATGGATATAATTAGCAAACAACAAGGAAAGATGGAATGGGAAGGAAGAGTCCAAATATTAAATAAATGCTAATATTTCACCCATAACGACAGAGATATTGATATTTGACAGATGTAACGATATTTCTCATATATAATATATAAACATTTTACATACCTACATCAATAAGTACGTAAAATTACAATTTCACTATAAAATATTTAAATAAAAAAAAAATAGAAATGTTACTTTTTCAATATCATCACTCATTAAAATATACAGAACTAACTCCCGATTATTTTATAAATAAATCACACCCCTTAGACGGTATATTATAACTAAAAGACATAGAACAAAGCGGCAAATAAAGATACCACCTTTAAGAACCACTATGGCGCAATATCACTATACATACTTGGAAGTTAAATGGTACAATACATTGTTGTCGCAAAACAAATTTCAAGAAAGAGACATTACAAAATACAAACAGTTTAAGAAAGAAGTCAAATCTTTTATTTTGGACAACGATGTATTGCCCACATTCTCAAATGGTTTTTGTGTAATAAAAATTACTACTTCTAAATTGTTTCTGCTTTTGTACTTTAATTTGACTTGTAAATACTCCTCCCATAAGCTCGAACTATTAACTCATATTATGGGGAGTATAATATCATTAAAATGTCATAACATTATTTTGTATCTACTGTTTAAATAAACAAACAAAATTAAAATATTTTATAATACAAAATGTACATAGCCCATCTTGATATTTGGAACAGAAATCGTATCAAGTGGAACACTATGATTTTAATCCAATCTGTATGCATTTCCAGCAAGGATGTCAGAAATGAGAATTATTCGCTCCTTCACTATTCTTTAATGGGAATTAAATGTTTCAATCAACTACCTGCAATAATAAAAAGTATTCAAAATTGTTCAAAAATGAATTAAAGAAAAACATTAAAATTACTTCTATTTACTAACATATATGTTATTTATTTGAAATAATTTTTTAATTCAATTATGGGGTATAAAAGCAAAGACAGCGATGTCCAAGTGTAGTTCGGTAGTTCCTGTGTGTACCAGTGTTAGCGTTCCGTATTGTTGCAGTCCTACAGTTCTACGCGCTTCTATATGCGCTCAGATAAGCAATTTAATTTTTGTTGTATCATTCCATTATAATACTTTTGTTTAATCGTTAAATTTTTTGTTGTTGTTTCATATAAAGGAAGTTCGTATCGGGGAATACGACTCCCTTGATTTAGTTGATACATATATTTTTTGTTTTTATTATATTATTTGTGTTTACTGGGGCTATAGTAATAGCAATATGAGTAATTTACTTAAGCCCCCGGACCCTCCGGATATTAGTTGTTCTAAAAGACGTCGAGAAGAGGCCGATCCCTTGTCTCCGATTATTTTGTCTCCAGACCCAACTTCAACAATAAACAAGAATGACGATTTGAAAGTCATTGGCCCGTTCATTGTATTTGTACAGGATAAGAAACCCACTAACGCATTACATCCCATGAAAATGGGAAGTCTTCTCCACAAAAGCAAGGTTTTAAATATTTCTCCTGGAGGAGTTAAATCCGAGGGGCGGAATAAAATTTCAGTATCATTTACAAATTCAAATGCGGCTAACTCTTTTATCGATTGGTCATTTCTTTCAATAAACAACTTGAAGGCTTACATTCCTCGTTATAAAGTTACCAAAATGGGGTTTCTACTGGAGGAGGAAATAATTACACACGTGTCAGTTCCAGCTCAATTCGGTAAAGTCCTGAAAGCCAGAAGACTTAACTATAAGGATAAATCCTCCGATACTCCAATATGTAAACCCTCACAAACTGTGGTACTCACATTCGAAGGGCAATCACTCCCTGAACATGTATACCTATTTTATAACTCCTTACTTGTCGAACTTTATTTCTATCCCACTATATTATGTTATAGATATTGTCGCTATGGACATACAAAACTCCAATGTAGATCCCCTCCTAGATGTTATAAATGCACTGAATCTCACCTGGGAGAAAATTGCTCATCAGAAAACATATTTACCAGTGTAAATTGTTAGGAAACCACACTGCCGTAAGCAACACCTGCCTAGAATTACCGAGACAAAAAAACATCAAGCATGCTATGGCATCTCAAAACATCTCTTACATTCAAGCATCTAAACTGTGCCCGGCAGCTACAAAAAGCTTTTCAAATGTTGTTACCAGTAAAAATTTGAATCCAATGCCATCTGCTACTTAGCCTCCCATCAAACTATTTAATTATAAGCCAATTAATGAAAAACAAAAAAAAACAACTTCTTATTATGAAAAAAAAGCCCACGAAGAATTGCTTTCCTATTTGAATGGGCAGACTTCTAATCCTTCTGTGGGGTATGCCATTTCAACGGAGGAGTTTACAGCTTCCCAACAAACCCACCAAGAAAATCAAGACAATAATATTAATAATTTCATCCCCTTAATTGCCCAATTATTATTCTCAATAATATCAGCCAAATAAAAATGAACCTAATTTATGTAACAGTTTCTCTTTTTTTCAAACAAAATTTCATGATGCTCCCTGCTACGAATCTTCTCTGTATACTTGGTTCCCTATAGCGCAATATATTTCGACCCTATCGCTGAGACAATCAAGGGACTTGATAAATCAACACAGTTAAGCAATAACCTTATAAACAATTTATTTAGTAACGTACTTGTTGAGAAATGGTCAAAGTATCTGCATATTTATACCGATGGTTCCAAACTCAACCCCGAAGGGTGTAGTGGTGCAGTGGTTTTCATACCCGAATTAAGAATTGATATGAAACTCCGACTTCCTCCAGACTCGTCGGTTTTCACTGCGGAATGTTTGGCGATAAAAGAAGCCCTTGACGTCTGTTTACTTTAAAATTATGATAAATTTGTTATATTTTCGAACTCCAAATCAGCTATCGATTCGATCTGTGCGGGTATGAAAGTTTGGATTAATAACGATGTTATCTGCTCAATCAGAGTTATTTTATTCAATTTGTCTCTAAATAACAAACACGTGTCTTTCTTATGGATCCCTGCTCATCAGGGAATCCAGGGAAATGAATATGTCGATAAGTTAGCCAAAGATGCCACAATTTCGGGTGTCTCCCCACAGCGTTTCTTCTGCCCAATGAATGATAGGCTGAATAATGTTAAAAAGCGTACTAAAGACATCTGGATATCATTGTGGAGTGATCACAAGGGAAAGCGTTTAAAAAGCATACAGACTAATATTCCTAGCAAACCCTGGTTTAGTAATAAAAAGCTTTCCAAAAGAACTATCTCCATAATATCTAGAATGAGAATTGGCCATTGTCTAGTAGCTGCTCATTTGTTCAGACTGAACATAGTGGAAAGTCCAATCTGCGAGTGTGGTTCGGAGGAGGAGACCTTTGATCACATGTTTTTTGCCTGCCCATTGCGGAACTATAATGCCTTTTACAACGAGCTGATCGAGGCTAAATTCCAACTCCCAACAAATATTTGTCATCTTCTTGCAATAAACTCGCCTAATCTGATAGCGATAATATCAACATTCTTGTCAGAAAATGACATAAATATATGATTAATTTCCCTTTCTTAGCATTACCTCATTTATAACTTGCAAAATGGCACAAATCGCTCTTTGAGGGCGGATTGCCTTATTTTAAGAAGAAGAATGCAGTTACCGAGGATTACTAATTTAAAATGCATGAATTCTAGATTAAATGTACCTATGCCTTCCAAAAACATGTTTTCTATAAATTTATAGGCTCCATAAAATTTTGAATGTAATAATTATAAATCAGTACTCCTCGATGACTGCATCAATTTTTTTTTGGATATTGCTGCCTTTGCTATTATGTCGCACAATTTAACTAATACTGAGTATTCCATTTTTTTTTTTTAAATAGAGATGCGAACACGGAATTCGTGTCACATCAATATTCTTACTATTTTCAAATTAAGCTAAACGCTTGTGCTATGAAAATAGGACTAACTTGCTTGTCTGGAGTGAGATTCGAACCTGCAACCTTTGGATCACGAGACGAGAGTCCTAACCACAAGACCTACAAGCTACTATTATTTTATATACAGGGTTATTCGAAAAACTATTGATATTAGGTCATGGTTGCTTGAACATTTTTGACTCATAATCAAGGCAGGAATATAGAACTGCGAGGATATTGATGTTTTCAAAATAACCCTAGTTCTATTTTATTAGAAAGATAGCACGTAAAAAATTATTGTTACGTCATTAATTTTTTTCAATTATTTCAAACACCAAACTGTTATCAACCAATATCTAATAAAAAAAATGAAAATCTCTGGAAAATCCCGTAGAGGCAGAATACGCATTAATAAATTTTAAAACCGTTGCAGATATTCCAGTATGCATACATCGAAAAAATAAAGCGGCATCTACCCAAGCAAGAATAATCAGCGAATTATTTGAATTTGTTTTTTTTTTTTAATATTAGGTCCTTACATATGAAATTGGCGTTTTGCCGTACTGGCAAATTTGATCTCAAATATCTTCTCTTTGGTTAGGAATTCCAAATCCAAATTTATACAGCTATTTACTCATGTATTTGTGTTTTGAAAATTATAATACGAGTACGAGTTCCACCGTGGCATCAGTGCTGCAGAAACGGCTCGAAGGATTAATGATGTGTATGGTGACGGTGCCGCAAAAGAAAACACAGTGCGTTTTTGGTTCCAACGTTTTCGTTCTGGAAATTTCGACCTGCAGAACAAGCCCCGTGGACGGCCGGAGACCAAAGTTGATAATGAAGAATTGAAGGCTATTGTGGAAGCGGATCCATCGCAAACCACATCCGAGTTAGCTGCAGGCTGCGGTGTTAGTGATAAAACTGTTTTAATCCACTTGAAGCAAATTGGTAAGGTGAAAAAGCTTGAAAGGTGGGTACCTCACGAATTGAGTGAAGCAAATCAACAAACGCGCGTTGACTGCTGCGTTGCATTACTCAACCGGCACAATAATGAAGGGATTTTAAATCGAATCATTACCTGTGATGAAAAGTGGATCCTGTACGATAATCGGAAGCGCTCATCGCAATGGCTGAACCCTGCCGAACCAGCCAAACCATGCCCCAAGCGAAAATTGACTCCAAAAAAGTTACTTGTGAGCGTTTGGTGGACTAGTGCTGGTGTCGTTCACTACAGCTTTCTTAAATCTGGCCAGACGATTACGGCAGATGTCTATTGTCAGCAACTGCAAACCATGATGGAAAAGCTAGCTGCTAAACAACCGAGGCTGGTTAATCGCTCTAGGCCACTGCTGCTTCATGATAACGCTAGACCACACACTGCACAACAAACGGCTACCAAATTAGAGGAGCTTCAATTGGAATATCTAAGACATCCACCGTACTCTCCGGACCTTCTCCCAACAGATTACCATTTTTTTCGAAATTTGGATAACTTCTTGCAAAGGAAAAAATTCAACTCCGATGGGGCAGTCCCAACCGCCTTCAAAGATTTTATTGATTCCCGTCCGAATGTTTTTTTTAGTAAAGGGATCGATGAACTATCTATGAGATGGCAAAAGTGCATAGATAGCAATGGTACATACTTTGATTAAATAAATATATTATAATAAAAAAAAATCGGCTTTATGTTCCTCCCATACTAAACGCCAATTTCATATGTAAGGACCTAATACGTGTATATTATATTAAAAGTACGGTCCTGCGAACCGCTCGTTCTCTTTTAATAATAATTTATTCAAATATATTCTCTCGTGGAAGCGTGTTTCTGTTGATGCAGTATAATTCAAGATATGCGAGAGCTCCTTCCAATTTTACCGAATTAATGAATGTTCTGAAATAACATTCAAAACTTTTAACTAATTTTTTATGTCGTGCATTCAAGGTAGAAATTTTCTTTTCTAAGAAATATGCAATCTCTGAAATAATAAATATTAACATGGCTAAGGAGAATTAAATGAAAGTATTGAAAACTAATTAGCGATTTATTAATTAATTTTAATGCTTTAGACAACGGTCATTAAAATTATCTTTCAAGCTGTAAAATTCTCGGTTTGTGATTCGATTTTAAGAATTATATTATGATTATTATTTT
This sequence comes from Agrypnia vestita, assembly GCA_016648135.1. NCBI lineage: Eukaryota > Metazoa > Arthropoda > Insecta > Trichoptera > Phryganeidae > Agrypnia > Agrypnia vestita. The sequence continues at coordinate 70,824 of JADDOH010007994.1, read as the reverse complement.
TCACGTTAATTAGACAAATTTTGCGATTGTATAAGAACTTAATCACAGCTTTGTTATAATTATACTCATAGAAACTTTAGGTGAGAACGTTTGCTAACCAACTTTAAATCGTTATAGATCCCAAATGGTTATTCGAAATGAAAAATGAGAAGAGAAATCTAAAGATGATTTCCAAATACCTATTCAATGATTCCCCACATATTTATTTCATCGACTATAATTTTTTCATTTTCACAATTGATAATTGTTATTTGATTATTGTCATGCCTTAAGTGAAACTTGAAAAATTAAGAAAAATCGATTCGCGTAAGAATCATCAAAATCAGCCCACGGGTTTGGTCTCTAGAGCGCCACAAAGAAACAAACATACGTACATACATAGGCTGATTAACACATTATGCTCATTTGCGTCGCGCAATCAGGTAAAAATATTGAAACATTTTTAAGTGAAATTTATATTAATTATTCGTAATTCCGTTAATTATTTGCATATTTAAAATTTTTATTAAGGTCTTGCGCGTACAGAATAAATTAAATACGATTAAAAATATATTCCTCCTCCTACATCAGACTAAAGAGCCTCTCTTCACTGATGAGGTCTACATGACTACAAAGTATCAAAAAATATATCAATTTAATACTATGTAAGTATGTAAGATTTTTATTTGTACAATATATTAAATTAATTGAAAAAAATATATACATATATATTTATAATACGAAAAACAAAATTAAAGACGCACGCACCAAATGTTTTATTTTTATGGTCGACGTATCAAAAAAAATTTTTGTTGAAAAAATATAGTTATGTTGTTTAATAATGTTGTAATTCATAATTCACTCTGAGATCATGAACGGATCCTACGAGAGTTGGGTGAGTTTGGAATTCCTGCCGTAACACCACTTAGTCATTCTCTTCTCGACCGCGGTACCGATGAACACGCGCAGTATAATTAAGTAAATTGATAATCGAAATCTGTAATCTCGCTTAACGTAGTTCAAACCTTATGAGAATTTTATTTTATTTTATTTTATTTTATTTTCATTTATTGGTTTTCTTACAGCCATATAATTAATCAATCTTGAAAAAAACAATAATTGATGTACAGAGTTTTGGGCCAATTACAAGAAAACACATATATACATTATACACTTACTTTGCTTAGGATCTTCACATAACACTAACGTACATTACACATAACACTAACATGCAAAATTTTTCAGAACACGGAAACATCAGTAAAATTTAAAAGTAATTTTTGAGATTTTCTTTTTATTTCAATAAATATTTGTTTAAAGGGTTATTATTATTATTTTATTGTTATTATAGGAGTAAATGTAATTCGTGGTTAGTTATATTATGTGTTTTGTCCGTACTCAAAATGTTCAATGAATAATTTATATATAGGACCACATACGTACATTGTATATTCCGCACAACTGCAACTTCACCATCAGCCACTTCACTCGATTTATTCTTCTTACTCCCATTCCTGTCTTTCTTTTTTTTTTAAATATTTTTCTCTTGGTCTTTTTTCTGGAGTATTGAGTATTTTTAATTTTTTTTAATATTTATATTTAAACTTATATCTAAAAAATAAACATTACTCCTGTTTAACTGCATTTCTTCTTTTTTTTAAATAGGATGCAAACACGGAATAATTGTCACATCAATATTTTTACTATTTTCAAATAAACTAAACGCTTGTGCTATGAAAAAAAAACTAAATTGCTGTGTCTGGAGTGAGATTCGAACCCGCGACCTTTAGATCACGAGGCGAGAGTCCTAACCACAAGACCAACAAGCTTCTCATGCGTTACAACTTTTACTTTGTTTAATTAAATGTCATTTCCGTACTTCTCTAAGCGTTGCATCCATGTCTTAAGATTACATTAAGAGTTTCACACAACAAAATTTACATACGTATAAGTAATACAAGTATATTAATGCACCCTTTTATTTGGCTTCACTTGACTGTTTATCTTCAAATTTACTAATGATATCAATTTACTAAAAATATCAAATAACTTTCCAACTAGCTAAAGCTCTGAAACTTTCCGCAGTTGTGATTACCTATGACATCGCAATATTGAATTGTTTCAAATAATTTGCTTGATATTTTGAGGGATATGATTAATTTGATTATTTTGTATAGAAAAACTAAAAAATAACGCAAACAATACTATTGCGATATGTTATGTATATGGATGTGATAAAGATAAAATCAAGTTTAATATTATGCATAGAAAAAAATTTTAGTCAAAGCGTTTTTCGATATTTTTGTCATCAATTACTTAAATTCCAGTAATTAATTATGTAAAGTGATAATTTCTAGATTGTTAATTGTTAAAATTAATCTTATAATCCAAAAACAAACTTACAAAAGCAGGTCCTCATTTATTTTATTGTCAAATTATTTTATACGTATGTTGTTATATTCTAAAAAATATATAATTCTTTATTAATTTTTTTATTTACGCTTCAACAGGTCCAATTACAGAAGGAATATACATCACAAAACATTCAGGCTTGAATAAATCACATTTCATATTAATAAAATAAAATTGTTTCGCACTGACGCGTTCTATTTTTTGCCTACCCTTACGTGGAAACGGTGTAAAATAATACGTTATAATTTTTTTTAAGAGTTTTTGATTTAAATCCTTACATTTAATAATTTTACTTCCAAAATCAACTAAAAATTTAATAATAATTATATTAATACAAATAATGAAACTGTTAAAATAATTTTGATTTTGCCAGGACCCTAACCTAAATCGCGTTATCCATTGCTCTATAGTACGCAATAAGTGACACGGTAAATTTAGCGTACAATACTCTCACGTATTCTTAAAAATTAAACTTTTCATAAATATCTTTATCCTGTCATCAAAATTTTGATGTTTTGCACATTCGAAAATTAAATTAAAAAAACGTAAAAATGAAAAACATAATCTTTTGACGTTCAAATAAATAAATATCGAATCGACTTAATGCAGACGTTTTCATTACTTTCTTTGATATAAAATATGAAAGTCAACAAAATCGGGTCGTGAAAATATTTATTTTTAGCCGATGGTATTCAATTCCCTTTAATTTCATGTTTTATTCCGGGCACGCCGCTTTATTAACTTTGGTAGCAAGGAGTCGGCTTCCTTCAAAAGACTTTCTTTTTTCCTTGGGAACGGTCCTGTTCGCCGACCATGGGAGATTTTGCAGAACGTGATTTCTCCGGATTGACTAACATCGTAAACTGTTCCGATTGAAAATCGGTGGTTAGTGACATCAAAGAATAGTGAAAATAAACGGCATTTTATTCTTTATATTTTCGCTGAAAAGCTAATAATAATTAATATTAACAAATAATAATAATTAATTATATAATAAATAGCTTTAAAAAAAGTAACCCATAAAAAACAAGTTTTTATTACACTCCCGTTCTTTGTAAAATATAACAACAATTAAAGACGAATTAAAACATATAACATAACACTAAACTTACAGTAATTTAATATATTTCTAAAATGTCAGATGTTTTGAGCTTTGATAAGACACTTTATGCTTTTAAGATTAAATTCTAAAAACATTTGTCAGTCAATTTAGATTTTCGACATTCGTAGTGAAGTACCTATTATGTAAATCGACGGAGTAATTCAAATTTAGAAAATATTCGCGACGTTATCGGTCCGCCGTTGCTAATCAAACTTTTCTAATGATTCCAATTTGAAAAAAACCAATAAAAAATCTAAAAATCCGAAATTATACTATAATTATTAATTTTTTTAACGAAAATTTGATAGATCTTCTTGATCTTCGCCACGAGTCTACTTGCCAAGTTTCAGCTCGATTGGATCCCGGGAAAAGGGTCAATCGATCCAAAGTTTTTTTTGACGGCAAGCCGGCAAGCATGCAAGCAGACGCCACGAGTTAATATAAAGGGAGTAAAAAGGAGAGTCAAAACAGTGTTACAGGATTATTCAAGATGATGGAATCAATTATTGAATTCCGCTATTTTTCCTGACTTGAGAGTTGTATTTGAATTTGTAGCTTGTTGAGTAATGTAATTCTAGGGGTGTAGTGGTATGAATCTCGCCTGGTGATCCAGTGTTTGGTGATTCGAACATCACACCAGGACGCCAGCACATTTTACAAGAACCTTATTATGACTACTAACTAGTTATTGCGAATATTTCTCCTGTTTTATATATATAGTATAGGATGTTCAAATGCACTCAATAGATGAATGGAATATCAATGGTCGACGGACTAAAATTTTATTCAGAGATTGTTCCAAAAATTCAATTCAGTCAAAAATTTTATTAAAATATTATCCAGTCTTATTTGATTGAATTATAATATGAAACAGAATTTTCCAAAAATAATTTTTCCAATGAACAAAGCAAAAATTATCACAATGAATAACGTAATTTTCATATTATTCGAAATGTTAATACACATTTCCACTACAGATTATAATAAAGCAAACAGTAGAGTTAATTGGATAATATTAAGGTTATTTAGGTGATTAATAATACGACAGGATGGTTAAATATCGTAATTAGGTTTCCATTTACTGTTAATTTGTTATTTATCTCTCTTACATAGATTAAACGCATTTGATAGATTTTATTATTTTTGCCATCGCTAGGCATTTTAAACCCCTTTGTTTTATTTTTTCTTAATTGCATTATCCCCTTTTGATATCTTTCTCATCCTTTTTGTTTATAACAAAAAAAAAATCCCAAACTCAAAAACTTACGGTCAATTCTAAAAAAATAGTTATAAATTATTTTCCATCATCTCCAAAGATTCTAAATAACTAACTAACTTATCATCCCGTTGTTTCCCCGCTGGAGTTGGAGAAGAAAATAGTTCCAGAATGTTCTATTTATCCACAACATACAATTCTTGCCGTATCCGCACTCAATATTTTCTTATTTACTTAATAATAAATATACGCCTTGAATTTTACATTTTTATCTTATGATTTAGCAAATTTTTATGCCCGCATTTTATATAATATAGCCATCTAAGAACATAAGTATAAAATTACAAAAAAGGAAACAATATCAAAAATATAAATAAAATAATTACTTTATAGATACATATATGTAGATATATGAAAAGTAAATGAAAAAAAAATATCAAGAAGATAAATACAAAAGATAATAGGTCAAGTACCTACATACATATACAGGTAAGTAATAAAATAGAAGATAAGCAGATTTATCTTCTGCTTGTGCATAACTTTATTTAACTTGTATTGAAACGAATAAATTTTTCGTAATCGGTATAAATTGGTGTAAAGATAGTTCATCGTTTTGTAAAAAATAATTCAGAAATATTGAAAAAAAAAATTGCATAAGTCTATAACATTTAATATTAGGTCATGGCTGCTTGAACATTTTCGACTCAGAATCAAAGCAAGAATATAGTCCTGCGAGATTATTAATGTTTTCCAAATAACCTTGTATATTTATGTATAAGTTTCATTCCAATTGCAAACAAATACTCGCGATAATATTTCTTATAAATGTTTTCTTGGTCTCTTTTTCCCGTTACAATATCAGCTTTCTGATATTGCAAACTTGTTGGAAAATAATAAATAAATCTCCGTATTCTTGAGAGACAGGTTTAAAGTTAACATTTCTCATTATCCCAGCGAGGCGTACCGCAATCAAAACAAGACGTTTCCAAGAAAGAAGTCCTACTTTTCAAGATTGTTATCGAAGCCTGAAAAGCTTTTTGTAAAGCAAACTTTTAAAATTCACCCTAACATTTTTATCTTTTATGAGAGTCATTAATTTAATTATTATTATTAAGAACTTTCTTTTTTGACTCGATAAATTAAAAAATAGACAGGCAAACCTTAACTAAGAACGATGTTCTAAAGTATATATTGTTATTTTTTTTAAATATATAAATAATTATTTGAATCCATTTTAAAATAAAAATCAATTCCTTATAAATATGTAGGGTATAAAGCAAAGGTAATATCCAAAAAAATCAACAAATGTTTTGAATGCAACCAAGGATTATTAATTAAAAAAAAATATTTTTGTTTTTAATATAATAAAAAAAAAAAAAAAAGATTTTATGTATCTCCTCTTCCAAAATCATGTTTCCTATTAATTCATAGGCTGTGTTTCCTATAATATCTCGAATTTAGTTCATTATAATTAGTTATCCTTAATGACTGCGTTCAAATTTTTTTTGCATATAGCTTGCCTTTGCTTTTATACCTTACATAATATTGTAAAAGGTAAATTTAAAATATTTATTTTAACAATTAAACGGTTAATTTGTATTTTAAGTATATGTACATAAGTATAAACTAATACCAATTAACTAATTATCACGCCATTTATCCGCAGGGGTAGGCAGTGAAGACAAAACGCCATATTCTTCCATCTTGGCACACCATGTTTGCTTCGGCTACATTCGTACACCTTCTCATGCATGCTATACAGTTGTTGAGTCTTTTGGCAGAGCCATCCTTTAATATTTCTATTATCTGATCGTGCCAAGTCTTTCGCAGATACCCAATATTTCTGCTGCCTTCAACACTTGCCTCATATACTTTCTTAACCATCCTTTCTTCTCTCATATATTCCACGTGACCAAACCATCTCAGCGATTTTTTCTCTGTTCTATCAACAACGCTCCAGCCAGCCACTTAAAACAAATATTTAATACTTATAAAATATAAACAAATAACACATAAACTTTAATATTTTATCTTAATTTTATAATATCTTAATTCTAAATAACTTTAAGTAGGTTAATGTCTTGAAAATTTGCTAATAAAAACTTAATCATTTGCATACATTACAATGTTAATTGTTGTAGGAGCGTGTAAATTAGTATTTTATTTTCTATTTCTATTGTCTTCATTTTCCTTTTATTGTATATATATTTGGTCTATGTTTTCTATTTGATACCAATCATTAGATTTTTCGCTAAATAAAAATGCATTTGATGGAACAAAAATTATGAGAAATATAAATAATAATTCTGGAAATGAAAATATTTTAAGAATGTTATTGGAGATAAAATCCGACCACCCAACAGTAAGCAGCTTTAACGTATGGTCTTTTATCCTTAATAAAGTTTTACTAAAAGAGTCGTATTATTAGCAAATGCTCCCAAAACAGAAGATACCCAGAAAACACAGAAATCACTAAATCCTTAAAGAACCACTCAGTCTATTTTAATAATAATGAGTTTTAATTCTTGATTCCCTCCGTAACAATATACAAATTTTCAAAATTTGTTTAAACTAATGTTGAAGATGTTCGTTAAAGCTTTATTCTCCACTACTCCACCTACAAGTTATTCTAAGCTTAGTCTGTTACATCCTGTATACGAGTGCCTAATAATTGATTCAGTAGCTCACCTGTTCTGTAGTTGACAGCCTTGAACGGTCCTGAAGAAGGAGTACAACCACTGTATCCAAAGTTTACCTTATCTTTAAAATCTTTTTGTCTTCCGAATCTTTGTCTCGCGTAAACGGGAGAAGTTATTTTACGTCAAGAAGCAATCTGTTCTACTCTAATCTTTTTTCTATACAAGAGATTAAAGGATGCAGGAACCTAAGAAAATGGAATATTGTCAAAGGTGGTCCCTAAACGTCAAAGAAAATTCAATATTGATGTAGGAGGTAATCTCCGAAATTACTCATCCGATTTTTAAAATTCTTTCACCATTTAGAATAGTCGTTTAGAGTTAACATAAGTTATGTAATTTTCCGTTAAAATAAAAGGTCTCTTCGTGGTGACTTATTTTACAACTAAAAGTCGACGAAAAAATTGTCGAGCGATGCGTTTTTTACGAACGCAGCCTTAAAGATCTTAAATACTTTCTATAGAAAAGTTGTAGAACTCAAAAAGGTCTATACGACGTCTATCTATACGTTAAGGTACACAAATTAATAAACTTTGACTAAAAGTTATTAAATATCTCCGCGTACGAAGCCGCATGGGCACAGCTAGTTAATTAATATATCGAATGATCTACAGAAAAAAACTTCCATAGAACATATTTGTGTTTCCGAAATAAATTATATCCAAAATCATAGATTAAATCCAAAGACAAATATTGATACCATGTACAAAAGTTGTATAGATTTTTATAAGCGATTTTTAAATACTGAATGAATTTTAAAATATAAATGAACAAGTAAAAATTATTCCTTATGTATATCTGCAGTACTAAAAAATTGAGATAAAGATATATCTGACGATATACATTTAAAACACGCCTTTTTCAAAATCAGAGAAATTACCGTCTTGCCAAAAAAAAATCGCGACCGATGCTGATTGAAGGGGTGATTTTTGCTTGTCAAAACATCATATTTAAAAGTTTAATAACTTCTTAAGCATTAACCATCTAACCAATTTCCTATCTTTGAAATTAGGGTACAAAATTTTACCTGAAAAATATAAATATTCGTAAAAATCCGAGTTGCCGCAATCGCCAAAAATATCAATAGACGGTGATAGGTATTTAAAGCATTTAAAGCAAGAGCATATATGGGCTAGAGTATAAAAGTATTAAAGGTAAGAAGCGTTTGACTTACCTTGTATATTGTAGACCTTGCAATCACATGTGTGACCGTTGTTATCTTGCAAGAATGAACTGGATATTTCAACCGTTTGACCCATCTACATCCACCTAGGAGTAACGATCCTATTGTTTGATCTCGGCTTGCATAAACAATCACGTCCAAGTCCAAATACAAATATTGTTATGGACTCACAAAATGTCTCCTACGGTTAACACGGCAAGCACGAGACGCCAACTAGATAGGAGCCAACTAGATGGTCAGACTTCGAGCAACTGTATGCGTCATGTGTTCAGCTTAAAACTGATTCTCGAGTCCGACGTAGGATAATCATTTAGGGAACAATATTAAGAAGGTGACATGTTTGTAGAAAAGTATTCACCATTTTTTCAATACCTACCTTAGTCGTATATAGGTACATATATATTACGCAATTCGATACAAAAATTATTGTAATAAAGGTTCAAAGAATAGTACATATCTATTAATTGGTTAATAGATTGAACATAAAATACTATCATGTGAGTAAAAAGTAATAAAAATTCATTTATTTTAAACTAAATGCATTTATTTCACCATTATACTGCATTTTTTCATTATTTACTTTACGGAAACATATGTAGGTATATTCTTTTCACATATTATATTTTTTTTTACTTTCGCTATTGATTTTGTATTTAAAAATATCTATTTATTTTTTTAATCCATATTTAATATATTTGTATGCAATTAATGGATCAATTTTAAAGTTATATAGTATTTTGTTCTCATTACATTGTAAGCCTCTCACGGTTTATCATCCTTGTGAGATGAGTGGCTCTTTTACTAACCAACTTGTATTGAGTTCTAGAGAAGGAAATAATGAATTTTTTTATGAATTTATTATAGCAGATATTATTTTTTTATATAAATGAAAGCCCAGGTTTGTGTCAAGTGCTTTTTTTGTAGGAAAATTCGAAAAGCAACCGACATTGGAGTGAAGTGTTAATTTCATTTGAAATATGAATTTATAACCCTTTAGGGCTAACAAATAGCTTTTTCTATCAGAAAATTGACGATTTGTGTTGTCAGAAAATTCAAAATTAGTATTTGGTTATAAAATGCATAATTCCATAACATTTGTATCTACTGTGAGTTGAAAATGTAATCATGATGAAACACATTAAGAAATTATTTTTTATTACAACGAATTTGTTTTTCTTATAATTGATTTTCAACGCACTGAATTCCGCATAAAACTAAATATAATTTTTTTTCAAGTATCCTTTTTTTATTTTTAAAGTGTTAGTACTCAAGGTGGTGTAATTTTATGTAATTTAATTTTCATAGAAAATATATAGATAGACCCTTAAGTCGCGAAGACAAGAAGGCTTAGTGATTATGGTGATGATAAGAAAAGTGATTGACTGAATTTAATAGAGAATTATGGCCTGCTCTCCTTCTATTTCTTCTTCTTTTTCATCTTCTTCTAGATCTATTGATTTTTCTAAATAATTATTTAGTTATCGTAATCGAGGTCATGTTTTATTATAAAAAGCAGAAAGGATGTCAGAAATAGACACTAAACATAACGCACATGTGCAACTTTTAAATGAACGATCATGTTGATATATTTGATGACATAATTAATTGCATCAGATAGAATGTCGCTTTCTTATAAAATACTCACTACTCACTTTGTAACCTGCTTGATACATAGATAAATAAAAAAAAAATCTGTCTTGGAATTATTAAAAAAAATACATAAATATAGTCATAATAAAAATACATGAACACATGCAGTGCTCAAACTCTTTACAAAATATCTCGTTTCACTTTTTTATTTTTAACATATCTTTTAATTTCCTTTTCTGCAGTATTTATAGTTCCTCAATATAAATAATCTGTGTCATGTTATAATAATTATACCTTTTTTTAAATTGTGCTTTTATGTCACATAAAAACTATCCACCAATTTCATGAACATTCATCTGTTGTTAAATTTAATATAAAATTATAGGCTATGGTAAATAAATCGTACTAAATGAATATGATGAGAATTTTCAAGAGATTTCGTGATCATATATTTATTATAACTTATGTATTCTGTAGCTCTGTTCTGTTTTCAAAATTTTGAGGTTGTGTACCATTTAAAGTAAATTGAATATTTTTAAACACGCTTTACATAAAAATGTAAGAACCTAGCTTCTTTGATATTACAAAAAATGTTGTTTAAGTACAACTGGCGCTAGGTGTCAGTTATAGCATTTTAATATGAGATTTTTTAAGGTGCGTTTTATTTTTGGTGGGCTAAAAAATTTAATCATGCAAAAACAGGTCGAGGGGATAAAGGACCTATTCAAATGCTGTCTCCGTTCGACTACGCTTAAGTTGGAATATAGAAAAGGTGGTGTGCAAACAATGGAATCAATCGCGCTGACTAAACTACGTCCGTGTTCTTCTCTGAACCTTTCGCTTTGCATAATCCTTTCTTCTCGTACGCCACCAATTTATCTTGACAGCAGGAAGACATTTTCCTTGGATGCTGCACAGTGAGATAATAATGAAACTATCCCTTCATCACTTCTGAGGCGGGCGCATGTAGAGTATGAGGACTAACATAGGTAATACATATCAGTAGGATCTGTTTCCAAAGGTACAAGTTAAGATTACACACAATAATTAAAAGGTTTAGATAATGAGAATATTTACTATTTATATGCGAAGTATATCCACATATTTTATAAAAGTATATATTGTTAAGTAACGCTTAATTGGGCCGCGGGTCAATTGAGGCAGTCAGCTTTGGGATCGAATCTCAAGTAACGGAAAACAAACCATGATTCAAATAGTAATTTTTAACTGCATGCTGTAAAGATTCAGCCAGATGCTCCGGTAATACATTTGACCAAAAATACTAAATTTAAAATAAATTCGGGATTAATGTAATATGTAATATATAACATCATATAAAATACAGGCGGGTTCAAAATTTATACACACCCAAAAAATTAATGTCTTTCTATTAATATTAATAACGAGAAAACTTTTTGTTAAAACAACTATTTATTATATAATCGAAATTTTTCGAGGCAAGTGGTCCTTTCATTAGAATACAATATAGGTAGGTACACTTAAAATTTTAATTCGAAATATACATTGATTATCCAAAACAAAAAAAAAATACTCTATGGAAGCTGAATATTGTCTTTCTAATTAATTATGTATGTATTTTTTTAGCATTTGCTTAAAATATGTGTATTTGTATTATGTTTACCCGATTTGACTAAGGAAGTAACTACTTGTTATTGAAAAAGCTAAATATATAACTAAATATAAAGTATGCCTGTCTCAACACAGATTCATCTAGTGAAACCAGCAAAGTCCCACCTAAATTGTGTATAAAATTTGAATAAAAATAAATAAATTTATAAAATTATTTTACATCATATAATTTGGACAATTTTTCATTTGATTGGGATACTAAATTTAAAATCACAAAACATGTAATACACATAACTTCAACGTGTACAGTCGCAGACATTTGGCGAGCTATAACAGTTATAAAATTGCTTTGCTGTTGGCGACTTAAACTTCTAAATATTCTCAAAATTTTGAGTAATGAGAACATTATTCGATGTTCCTATTACGAATACAAATTGCCACATTACTACGAAAATGAAGACTACATGGATGCAATTGTTCATGTATTTAAACAAAATACTCTATTTTTGTTAGAATATATAATCAAACATAATAATTTAGTTGTTTATCCGTCTGTCCGTCCGTCCGTCTGTCTGTCTGTCTGTCCATCCGTAACATTGTGTAATGTCCGTAATTTAATTCGAATTCACGACTAAAAAAACAAACGGCCGGAGATGAGGCTTAAACCCCCGGCCAGCAAACCCGAACCGGTCGCTCGATGCATGTTGCTACGGCCAAAAATCAATATATATATAAAAAGAAACCCGTGTTTCCCTATCCGCCAAGTTTTCTCCACAACCAGCCACAACCATCCACTGGTGGTTGTGTTGGTGGATAGCCCTTAGTGTCATATCGAAAATATGCGAGTTTGGTGGGGGTGGCTGTGCGTGGGTGGGAGGGGGTGACGAAAATGTGCTTTCTAGCACAATGTTTTGTTATGGGAAGGTCGCAAATGCTTCAGATTTGTTTCAAAATAGGCGCGCTGACTGTGTCGGTGAGTATAGAAGGTATCGGAAAAACCTGCTCTAGAAAGTTCTGGAAGGAGAAGGTTCTAGAAAATTCCCGAAAGTCCTATAAGGATCTAAACTGAGTGGCGGAATGTGTCGGTGTGTCTAGAAGGTTCCTGTATATTCGATAAATTCGAAAGAGGATGTTCTAGAAGGTTCGCGAAAGTGCTACGACGATCCAAACAGTGTACTAAAAATCTACGCGTGCGAAGCTTCGCGGGCACAGCTAGTATACTATAAATATATACCAGGGCTTTGCAAAGACGCGAACCAATTTTCTGTCATTTTCGACGGGTTAAAGCTAGAACATAATGTTTATTTAAGGGAAAATATTTATTGTTTAATTACTCACGTTGATTTGTTGGGGTAGCCGCTTAATTATCTCGAAATTCCTGGACACGGTAAGTCCCAGATTAAATTTGTTCTTTACCCAAACAACCAAATTAACTTACCTTGCCTAGACTTAATAGACTTGGCAATGAATACAGTGAATTTGTAGACACACTTATATATTTAAAAGTTTATTAAAGGAGTTCCTGAATGAATTATTTAAATTATTTGTAAGTAGTTTAGAGAATACGTAATACGATTATTCTTAAGAAATTTAATGAAGAAAAAATACTTGTCATCACCTGGAAACAGTATGTAAAAGTGGCAATATATATTTTCACGATTATTTGAGAGATTTAAAGACTATAATAATATTTTTTTATGAAAAATATACAATTTGTCATATAGAATGCATATTTCGTAATATATACGCGTAAAAATAAACATTTTTTTACAATAATATAGAGATTTAGACGGATCACTCAACAAGGTCAATTACACGTCCAATTAATTCAGTACACAAGTGCAAACTGTCAGCAGAATGTGTTGAAATGCGAGCCTATAATCATTGTATATATTCGTGGTGGTTACACAAAAATATTCCAGGAACACATTTCAAGGAAGTCATCAATAAAATTAATTACCTTATGAAATATAAGAATAATAAGGATTTGTTCCGGGCAGCGCAGGACAGAGAGGTTTTTGCACAAGTGATTGCCAATGTCGGGGAACCTGAAAAGGTACAAAATGAAGAAGAAGATTATATATGTAATAAAAAAATGTGACGCGTCAGTTGAATTTTAATCTTGTGTACAAACTAAAGTATTAGATACAAAGAAATTCCATTAAGATTCCGTTCATATATTTAATATATTATAAAATTATTACTTTTATTTATCTATAACTGAAGAATCCATTATTACTTCAAATATATTTTTACGATACAAATATCGAATTTAATCAGTTAAATATTTCATTTGTACTCCTTACATATCTGTTATAGGCTGAATTATGTAAATTCATTTGATTATATTACACTGTAAGCGATATCCCTTACTAAATACGAGCAGTTCTGCTTTCTAAGAGAGCACGTAAAAAAAAGGTTTTATTGTTAGAAATATTAATATATTTCACTATTTTATATCTTATATATTATACACTGAAATTAACTTAAATATTTAATAGAAAAAAAGATCGATAAAAATGGTTTTGTACGCGTGATTTGTTTGGTATAGAATCTACACGAGTACAGCCGCGTATAACAATTTATTTTTAAAGGTAGGTTTGCCAAACCTCCCTAGAGAATTCCAAAGAAATGGCCTCGGGTAGAGAGAGGATTCGAATAAAGAGGGGTCGGTACTCGGGTAAAGGTTCATAAAACAGGTTTACCGATTTTTGTTTAAATGTTTGATTGAATTGTCATACACTGAATCGAATCATTTTGAAGATATAGAAATGAAAATAAATTGAATCACAATAAATATTAACACATTTTTACTATAAAACCCAAAATTATGGTCTTGAAAAAACAGAAGCAAGACAAAATACAAGTACGTCGCATTGACCAAATGCCGTGAACTAATATTCTTGATGACCATGAAGAAGGTTTGTTAGTATGTAACTTGTATCTCTCTTCTTGAGTGCGAATATGAGAATTAATTGACATGCTAAATTAGGAAAAACCCACAGTTGTTAAATATGTACAGAGATGAACTGAACTAGTTATGTGGGAAAGGGAAATGGCTCATAACGGAAGAATATTCTCCCTAGCGACACATTTATTCTGCAGTAAAGTATTTATTCTTGCATAATTAAATCCCCTAGCAAACAACATATATTTTTCACAATAGATGTATTTAAAAAAAATATTCCAAACCGAGTGTCTTAAGTAAAAGCGTATTTTTGTAATAAAGCGCGACTTAATTACCGAGATATTATAATTTTTACGTGTATTCATTTTGACGTTTTAATGATTGTTTCAAAATTTACATGCTTGTAATAATTTTTTAAAATAATGTGAACGCATTGACTCCGGACGTAGGTAGTGCTAAATTGTGGACAAGCAATTTCCGTTTGTTTATTTTTTGTGGTCTTCGGAAAAAATGCTCCATCTCAAGAAATGTAAAAATCCGACTAGTTAATACTCCGATGTTCTCCATAGATTTTTTCTGTCTAACAAAAATTAAACTCTGAGTAGAAAGGGAAGAAATGTGCACGATGCCTTCGGGATATACTATTGGCGTCGTAGGCTGTGATTACCACGTGAGACAAACGAATAACTATTCTTCAAGAATTCCGAAAAGCTTTTCGAAACACGCCATAAAATTTTTTTTAATTCGTTGTTAGAAGAGAAGGAGACAACCTGGATAAATTTTTGATAAAAATATGTATGTTGGAAAAAAGCGGGATGTATGAAATGACTTGCGGAGACTGTGTTAAAAAAAATATTGGCCAAACCACAAGAAACTTATATACACGAATAAAAGAACGTCGTCGTTGCTCAAAAAATAACAACTTCACCGAATTGGCCTATCATATATTTAATACTTATCATTATTTCGATATCCACTAATTGAAACTACTCTACTCTATAGTTTGGAAACCATTGAAATCCTAATTTGAATTTTAAAAACGCACTGTTAAATAATATCACGTTTTTTTCCACTTCGCCAATCCTAGAGCTTTTTGCCCAAAAATACCCCTCCCCACCGCGCGCCTCCCCAAACTACCCGATTATTTTGTATTTAAGTTAGTTAATATCTATATCTGATGAAGAGAGGGACTACTCCTCTCGAAACTATAGTGGTAATTAATAACACACATTGTGTGTGTATTACAAAGTTTAAATAAAACATATTTTAATTCATTTTTTTTATTGTCATCTTTTAATCATGTTTAGAGAAATAGCATTGGTGCTGAGGAGTTTAGCAGAAAAATAAAACACAGCATTCAGTGCTTTGCTTGCAACAATAGTATTTTTCTGTATTATGGTAGACAGTGCTTTTCTGGTACAGTGGATGATGCAATAATTTGTCAGAAGAAGGAACTATTTTCCTTACTCCGTGCAAAGAAGTAAAACAGAAGAATAATAAAAGTTTCCAATATAATAATTAAAAATGATTAATATATCAAAAATAACAAACAAATAAAATATAAATAATAAATAATGAAATAAAACAATCAACTTTGTTTTTTTCCACTTATATTTAAGCCACTTGTTTCACTACATGTTTCGGAAACGTCCGTTTCCTTCATCAGGTGAATTAAGACTGAGGTATGTAGGAATGGTTGTCTGGTGTGTGTGTTGTGGATTCGGTAGAAGTGGAGGGGGTATCTAAGTGGTGGGAGATCGGGAACATTGTAAGAAGGGGTGATGTGAAGGGTTGTATTTGATTATTGATTATGTTATTTGTTGTGTTTATGTTTTTATGAATTTCAAGTGTTTCTAAATTATTTTGTTTAAGGCCGTATGTCTGTTTATGTAGGATGTGTATTTTTGTATTGCTGAAAGTGTGGTTATTTTCTATAATGTGATTGGCGTATTCTGAAAAATTGTGATTTGTGAGGCACCTTTTATGTTCTTTGAATCTTTTTTCAATTGATCTGCCTGTCCTTCCTATATATGACATCTCACAATCTCCACATTCTAGTTTATAAATACCACTACAGTGTAATTTGTTAGGATTTTTAGATTTACTATTTTTCAATTGTTTTTCGATTGTATTGTCCGTGTAGAAAGCTGGTTTTATATTATTTGGTAGTTTTCTGGTAATATCGTATGATATTGTATCTATATAAAGTATTTTTCGCCAATTATTGTGTGTGTCTTTGGTAAAAGAGTTGTATATATATTTTTTTATTATGTTTCTTTGGATTTTTTTATTTAAAATTTTTTGTATTGTATCTATTTTGTAGCCGTTGTTGAGTGCTATTGTTTGTATTGTTTTTAATTCTCTTTGGAAATTTTCTTTGCTTAATGGTATCGATATTAATCTAGTTATCATAGAATGAAATGCTGCCATTTTATGAGATATTGGGTGATGTGAAGATTGGTGTATAATATTGTCTGTAAATGTTGGTTTTCTGTATATATTGAATGAAAATGTGTTATTGCTTGTTCTTTTTATGTTTAGGTCAAGAAAATTGAGCGTTCTGTCTGATTCTGTTTCCATTGTGAATTTTATGTTTTTGTGTAGTGTATTGATAAATGTGAGAAATTGTTGTAGTTGTCTGTCTGTGCCTGTCCATACACAAAATATGTCGTCGACATACCTATACCACAGAAGAACATTTTTTAATAAACTATTTTTAGAATTAAATAAATTATTTTCTACAGAATTCATGAATATATCAGCTAATAGAGGACTGGATGGTTGACCCATAGCTAGTCCATCTTTTTGACAATATATCTTATCTAAATAACAGAAATAATTTTGGGTTGTACAAATGTTTAATATTTTTAACAATTCGTTTACCAATTTTGAATCAAGATTTTTGGTCATTTCTTTAAATATGTTTTTACAATCTTCGATCGGTACATTGGTAAACAAATTGCTTACATCAAAGGATATCAATTTAGCGTTATTTGGAATGACAGTATATTTTATTTTTTCAACTAACTCTAAGGAATTTTTCACTGTGTATTTTGGTTGAAAGATTTTAAGGTTTTTGACAATAGAAACAAACATTTTACATAATTTAAATGACGGGGAATTACAAGCGCTAACAACTGGTCTAATACTAATGGGGTTTTTGTGAAGTTTGATTAATCCTTGGAATTTTGGGACAGATGGGTTCATTAATATTAATTGCTTTTTAATGTCACTATTAAATACGATATTACAAGAGTTCACTGTATCCTTTACTATTTTTTTAAAAATTTATTAGTTAAGTCGTTATTTATACACTCAAATATATCACATTTTAAAAAATCACAAATTTTATCATTGTAATCTTTTGTTGGTATGATCACGATGGAGTTTCCTTTATCAGCTCGAGTGAATGTTAGATTCTGATCATTTAGCACTTGTTTTATGTTTTTGACTGTCTGTATCTCATGTAAATAAGAATCTTTAATTTTAAACTTTTTTATAAAACTTTTTATTGTCTCTGCACAGGTGTATTTAATCGCATTATTTCTTCTGTACATGGCAGTTTCAGTATCGACAGCTAATATTAAAATTATTTCTGTTATTTAGATAAGATATATTGTCAAAAAGATGGACTAGCTATGGGTCAACCATCCAGTCCCCTATTAGCTGATATATTCATGAATTCTGTAGAAAATAATTTATTTAATTCTAAAAATAGTTTAGTAAAAAATGTTCTTCTGTGGTATAGGTATGTCGACGACATATTTTGTGTATGGACAGGCACAGACAGACAACTACAACAATTTCTCACATTTATCAATACACTACACAAAAACATAAAATTCACAATGGAAACAGAATCAGACAGAACGCTCAATTTTCTTGACCTAAACATAAAAAGAACAAGCAATAACACATTTTCATTCAATATATACAGAAAACCAACATTTACAGACAATATTATACACCAATCTTCACATCACCCAATATCTCATAAAATGGCAGCATTTCATTCTATGATAACTAGATTAATATCGATACCATTAAGCAAAGAAAATTTCCAAAGAGAATTAAAAACAATACAAACAATAGCACTCAACAACGGCTACAAAATAGATACAATACAAAAAATTTTAAATAAAAAAATCCAAAGAAACATAATAAAAAAATATATATACAACTCTTTTACCAAAGACACACACAATAATTGGCGAAAAATACTTTATATAGATACAATATCATACGATATTACCAGAAAACTACCAAATAATATAAAACCAGCTTTTTACACGGACAATACAATCGAAAAACAATTGAAAAATAGTAAATCTAAAAATCCTAACAAATTACATTGTAGTGGTATTTATAAACTAGAATGTGGAGATTGTGAGATGTCATATATAGGAAGGACAGGCAGATCAATTGAAAAAAGATTCAAAGAACATAAAAGGTGCCTCACAAATCACAATTTTTCAGAATACGCCAATCACATTATAGAAAATAACCACACTTTCAGCAATACAAAAATACACATCCTACATAAACAGACATACGGCCTTAAACAAAATAATTTAGAAACACTTGAAATTCATAAAAACATAAACACAACAAATAACATAATCAATAATCAAATACAACCCTTCACATCACCCCTTCTTACAATGTTCCCGATCTCCCACCACTTAGATACCCCCTCCACTTCTACCGAATCCACAACACACACACCAGACAACCATTCCTACATACCTCAGTCTTAATTCACCTGATGAAGGAAACGGACGTTTCCGAAACATGTAGTGAAACAAGTGGCTTAAATATAAGTGGAAAAAAACAAAGTTGATTGTTTTATTTCATTATTTATTCATAATGGATTTCCACAAGGTAAACGCCGTAACATTTAATTACTTAAATAAAATATATGACAAAATAAAATAACGTACATGTAAAAACAGTTATAAAAAATATTCTTATCAGTAGGGTTGCAAATAATCATATTATACCTGGAGTTATAAGAGACCTTGTGCTTGATTTATACCCAAGATTTATGGCCAGGACTTCACTTTAGTTGCGAAATTTGCAAGACTTAATGGTAATAAAATAAGAACAAAGATGTTTAAAATCATACAAAGCTGTAGTTTGCTACAAATTTTATTAATAAATATTTTGTAAATATTTAAATATCAGTGTCAAATTTCAATCATCATCATCATCACTCTTGGCTTTACAACCCCAGTGGATCTTGGACTCCTTAAGAGCTCCCTCTACTCTCAGCTCACTCCAGCTCTCTCCAGTCCAGAAGCTTCAAGGCAGAAATGCTTTTTAGGAAGTTGTCGCTCCATCATAATTTTAGCCTTCCTAAGCTCCTTCGTCCTATCGGCCTTGAGTTCAGCAGAAATTTTGGTGCTTGATGCTCAGTCATTCTCTCCACATGACCCAGCCGCCAAAGTTAACAATATTAATACACTATCAATATTATTAACAATATTAATAATATTGATAGGTATCCATAAAAAAATATATTGAAAATGAAAATGTACAAGATTAGTACGAGTAAAAAACTTTATTTAAAACACTCGACTTGTTTCTAGACTAAAACTTCAAGAGAATGCAGAGTAAATTTAAGTCGAATTACAAGTTAAGGATAGGCGCGCACTACGAATTTTTCGCCGCACGAAATAAGGCAGCGGTGAAAATCTGTAACATGTTACAACTCGCTTGCGGCGCGGCGGTTAACGGCAAAATAACGCATCTTTTTAAAGTCTTGAAGTCGCGTTGTTTCGCTGTTACCATATAACATTTTACAAGCAATAGTTCTGCTGATCTGGATGAAGATTTTAATATTGAAATGCTAATTACGGAAGTTGCGAGAAGACCGCCATTGTATTATATTAATTACTTCAAAAGAATATAGTGATAGAAACATTAATACGCATTTTATTCAAACATTGTAATTGTACGAAATTGTAAATATGTACTTACCTTAAGATTACAGAAAGTTTCTCTTCCGGTGATTTTGCATCTCTGAATGGAGTATTTTTATGTGTGATAGAAGGGCCAACTAGTTTTAAAAGTTCATAAGAACATTCTTTATTCATTCGATAATATTGGAAGAATTTTTCGGGGTCATCGTTAAGTTCACCAAATATTTTAAAGAACTGCCCGTTGTTCAAATGATCACGAATTAGAGGATGTATCCTACCCAGAACCGCTTTTTTTTTGCAAGCTCTAAGTATGAGAGTGGAAATACAAGCTATTTCTACTAAATCCATTTTCAAACTGATCAGCGGCATTATGCCGTTTATCAATTTTTTCGCCGCACGTCAAAATGCAGGTTTTTTTGCCGTGCGGCGAAAAATTCGTAGAGCGCGCCTAGCCGAAATGGGTAAGTCAAAGACATACATACATAACATGAAAACATAGATAAAATGGAGACATTAAAATATTTGTTACATACATATTTTTACATCTTGCAAAATTGTATGTGCAGTTTGTACGCAAGTTTGTACAAGTTTATCAATGAAATAAAAAAAAAATGTTTTAAAAAAGATTTAACTTTACCCAATATTTACTTGTGAATTAATATTCCATTGTTTGCCCGTAAAAATATTATTAATTTAAATGCTGTATAGTGAAAATATCACCTTGGAATAAAATACGTTAGTGTGTGTTAATTGCAAATGGTCACGTCAGCATTCTTGCGGGGTGCGATATGCGAATACAAAGGGATGATAATAAATCTGAAGGCGAGGTTGACCTCTGTCTCCAAAACCCAGATATCTCCCCCAGGACCTATGCAAGTAAAAAATGAGCCCACATCATCGATCATCCATGAGCTAATGTACTTCGGAAGAAAAGTTGGCTTCTATAAGAAACTTGGGTCAGAGAAAATCATATAATTTCAGAGAATTGAGGTCCTTTTTAGCAAAACTTTAAGTATGTATGATAGTTAAATTTTAAACATACGATATTGTTTCTTATATAATTTAGTAGACTTAATTATAAACTATAACTTAAACAGTGATAGACTAACGTTTCAAACATATTTAGACAAAGTAAACCTACATATAAAAATTAAGGCTTTAACCACTTAAAATCGATGATCTTAAATGGTCAATTATAAAATGAAAAGTGATAAGAGAAACGTAAAGATGACTTTTAAATACCTATTCAATGATCCCCACATAATATAGTTTGTCGACTTTCATTTTTTTCGTTTTCACAATATGGCATCTGGTTATCGCCATATTGAATTTGATAACTGTCATGTCCGTAGTGACACTTGCAAGATTAAGAAAAATCGAATGACCTCATCAAAATCGGCTTAAGCGTTTGGTCTCTAGAGCGCCACAAAGGAACAAACATACATCCGTGCATAGGCTGATAAACACATTATCCTCCTTTGCGCCGCGCAGTCGGATAAAAACAAAAAGAAGTAAGTAAGGATCGATCTGTCAACATATTCAAAATGTGTAGAATCTTACCGATGCAAAAACAACTTCACTATAAACTGACACTAAGAGAATACAGGATAGATTAAAAATATTAATACGACACAGTACAGGACAAAAGACGAATTAAAACCTAGAAATATTTTTTTCAAGTGAAAAGACCAAATAATGCGTAATCCCAAAACTATTTAACAAACTACCGGACAGACTAAAACACGAAACGGGACGAAAAAAATAGAATAATTATTGAAGAAATACTACAGTGAACTGTGAAATATGGTGATAACATAATTTGGATTTTAATATTGTAATATATTATTTTATAAGTACTATTAAGTAATGTAGTCTTGATAGCGGCTGTACATGGACCTATTTGGGCATAAATCTTGCGTAACGCTTTATTTTAGAAGACTTGCAGTCCTGATTCTCGGAAAACCAAACTTCATACCCGTAAAGAGTGAAATTTTTCAATTTGTTGAGTTGAGTTGAGAGTCTATGATATTCTAAGTACTTTACTTGTATAATAAACATCATAAGTGTTTTATTATATATATTTGGAAGGGTAAAAAAATTCTGAGTGAAAAACTCTCTATTTATTCTACTGTAAAATTGAACAAAGCTTATAAGTAAAGTAAAATTTAAAATTTAACAAAACTAGGCGCGAGCACTTATACGAGTGCACGCTTTAATCTAGAATAAAATTGGCTATAGTAAATTTTACATTTTCCAAGTTTGTTTTTATTTACATTATAAGTATCACTTAGTTTGCCACGCCACTGGGTTGCCCGAGGATGTCCATGAGTTTGATGTACAGTAGCGCTTTGTCGTACTTGTCTCTGCAACTTGTAAAGTGTTCGCGTGCCTTGATGATGAGTCGCATTATGTCGCGAATTCGGCGAGTCACAGCGAATTCACTCTGGGCACTGGTTGGGTAAGTCAGCGGCGTAGTGGCAGATCGGGGAACCTGCAGGAGTTTGAAGTTTCGGTCGTATGACAATGGGACATTCGCTGGCGCGCTCCCCTTGGACGACTTTTGACCGCTGCTATGCCCCACTAAGCAAAAAGCAGTATCTCCATTAAACAAATTACTGAGTAAATCAAGGCAATGTGAATGGAGACATTTCTATCATTCAAATGAATATTAAATTATTTTTTTCGTTTAGTTAATATGTATTGAATGAATACAGATAAAGGTTATTTTATTATTATTTGAGGAGTTTTTACAGTTTAAACCTTAAAACTGCAAATAAATTACATTTTGCATACCCAAGATTAATAAATGCAAATTAAAAATGCTTACATTTTAATGGGAATTCGGCATCCAAGCTTATCAGAAAGGTAAAATATGAACTCAAGTATCCAAAACCACAAAAAAAAAATAGTATCAAAAATATTGATTTACTGTATTTTAGCCAATTAGCTAATCGGTGGCAGGAGCGTGCCTCGATGTCTGGTAGGGCCATGCGGGCATGATCGTGCTGGTGTCGTGAGATTGGCCACGTTATGCCCTGCGGCACCTCCGATCACCTGTGATCGCCTCCGCAGTTGCAGTATGAGGCAGGTAAAGAGTGATCGGCTATCTCAGTGTTTTATTTAGTTTCACTCCAGATTGGTGATACTTCTGCTACTTTCAAATTTTCTGACATATCTTAGCTTTATTACACTAATCTCCAAATACCCAAACAAGATATTTTAATTTATTATTTCATATAATATTTTCATTCCCCTGCCAATACAAAAAATATTAAATTTCATATACCTACACAATCATGCCGATGGCAGAATATTTTATTGTGGAGAAGTTTCTTGTGATACTCGAATTACAATAACATTATGATATATGTAAGATTAATATACAGAATGTTATTCTATTCATGTGATATCAAACAGACGTAATAGAAATGATTTATGGAGAGGATTTCAAGATATTATTTATTGAATAATTTATGAGTTGGTTGAATATAGTTAGATTTGTATTGAAAAGTAAAAACGAAAATGATGTTATAATTATTTTATTACTGTTTTCATTTGGTCAATAAATACATAATTTTAAATATTATTATATATTTACTACACTAAGATTAAAAATATAATTTTAGCCTTTTTCTCAGACTTTATAAATAATTAACATACAATATCGCTCGATTGAAATAAAATGAATTATAATTTCTTTATTGGTATGGTAAAATGTTATATATTTTTCTAACATGCACAAGCAAACAAAAGCCAATTTGATTTTAGTTTTATGCATTGTTATAAGGAAATAAGATGGTTTCGTACGTCTAGACAAAAACTATATCATTATTGAAATTTTAAAAAATATGTTGATTATTTTTATATTGCTTAGTTTATGATGAAGATTATGGTGACGATGTTGAACTAGAGAGTGTAACGCATCAAATAAAATATGTCCAATAAAGACAAGTGTTCGTAGTATTTTGTTTCAGTAAAAATATTTATTCTTTAATTAACAAATAAAGATATACAGAATTCATTTATACTTGAGTACAGTGACAGATTATATTATCTATAAGCAATACAATAAATACAATGTTACCTTTTCCACGTCTACAAACATCCTTGGTACAATATAATAATCCTATAATTATTCATATCTTAGCAGACTTCAACATGTACATGAGAATTCCTCACTTATACTTAAAATATTGAGTACACATCTATCGACGACCAAAATATTTTCATATTTTTTAAATTCATTTTAATTATATTTTTGGCATTTTCGTTTATATCTCTATCATATATTAAATTAATTGATATAATAAATATGTAAGAATATACTTTGTTTTCAACACTAATTTGTAGACGATGCCAAAACATTTCGGGACCAATAGTCCCTTCATCAGGATATAACGTAAAAATTAAAAACCAAAAAGTATAAACACTTATAAGATAAAAATAAATATGTCGGAGTTTAAAAAATAATTAAATACTAATATCCTGTATATATCCTGATGATTAGGACTATTGAGCCGAAACAAGTTGGTGTAACAAATTAGTGGTGAAAACAAAGTACATATATTCTTATTAATAGTGTCACCTCAAAATTATTTTGCTATTATTCAAGAAGTAAATTAATTTAGTTTGTTTAATTTTATGAGGATCGCGTTTACATATTATTTTTTTTATAGAAAATGTAAAACTTTAAAATGCAGTAAATATTAAGAATGTCTATTACGTTTTCTCGTGGGAAAACTGCGAAAAATACGAAAATTCATGGCTATACTTACGGCGTATGATCACATGAGGTATATTATAGATCATTAAAAATAGGGGAGGCATATTTAGTATTGTAGTATTATTGATTATGTAGCCACAATTTTCAATTCGTTAATTTCGTAGAAAATTTTTTGTAATATTTTATTAATATTTTTTTATCATTGACAAGTGTTTTAAATAAACGGATATAATTTATTCAATGAGGTGGTACGAGAATTCAGAAAAATTAATATTTTTTAGAAATAACTGATGTTCCCTAATTTTCGATTGAAGTAATTAATTTTGTTAATACTAAAATATGTTGCAGTCATTACACTCTATATTTTTTTATAATCAGAATTGACATTTTATTTATGTGTATCATTTTATTTTAACAATAAAACATATTAAAACTGTTGATATTTAAATACATATGTACTTGTAGTGGTAATATCATAAAACATATCACACAACCTAATACACCCCCTCTATTTAATATTATCCTTAAATCTTCTAACATTCTCTTCACTTCATGTCACGTTAGTTTTCAGTTCATTCGTTTTTTCATACGAGTATTCGAGAGTTATTGTTGTAATTTGTATTTATGAAACCATTCTGATCAATTAATATGCACCTGCCACAAATAGAGATACAAAATCTTGACGAACATAAAACAAAGTCGTCGCAACCACTCAGAAATTTGAGATAAACATATTTGTTACCGATTTAAGTCCTAGTGGGTCATCATCTCTTTTAAGGTCTTCCGACGCCTCTCCTTTTCCCCCAAGGCCTCCACTTCAGAACTCTGGGGGTCCATCTTGTAGCATCCTGCCTTGTTACATGCCCTGCCCATTGCCATTTTAGCTTCGCTACACGATCCATGGTATCCACTACTCTAGTTAAGCGCCTAATTTCATCATTTCTAAATCTCTCAGGCTTATGTACGCCAAGCATGGATCTCTCCATGGATCGTGGTGTGCATTTTAGCCTTTTTATACTTTTCTTTGTAAAGGCCATTGTCTCAAATTCCATAGGTCATCATTAAAGTATGCATTTATTAGCATTTGCTTAATTATTTGCTTATTTAAAATAAGCAAATAATTACTCATATATTTATTTAAAATAAACCTCACAATGAAACTGTAGAGAAGGCATAAATGTGATTTTATTTCAATAACAAAAGCAAACGTTGTAAATAAAGCTTGGGGTTAGCGACCGGGTGTAGTAGTATAGGTACGTATTCATTATTTAATTAGGGAGATTACCGCTATTTCGTTACACATTTATTATACTGTAGAACACGTATTTATTATTGCTCAATAGGTACGAACCCATTACGTGTAAATTGAAAGATTGCAAAACATTTTCCCGATATATTTACATATAAAAATTGACAAATGGAATATATCACTTCGTAGAATATTCTCATCGCTATTCAGTGCACAGAACACTAGATCAAAATAAACCCCACTTTCACGTATTGGCTGCAACACTTTGAAATTTTTTGCTTGGAAAAGCTGAAGTAAAAAGAATATTCAACTCGCGATCCAGCGCCCTCTGAAAAATTGAACTGAAAGCTGAAAATGGATTGCGGTGATTGAAGTTTTTTTTGAAAAAAAGGTTTCAATTCACTCTTTTTCAAAATTTGACTCGGTAAAGAACTGTAGGAAGAAATTCGTTGACGACGAATAGACAAAGGGTTGTTATACGACAAAGAGAGTCTGTTCTCTCGTAAGATTGGGTTTCTGGAATATGAGGGAAATGAGGGATGGAGCGATAATGATCTACTTAGTTTTTTTCCCTTTGTACTGCGGTCGGTCATTTCAATTTCAACCAGAAAGGGTGTATTTTTTACACGCGAAAAAATGATCAGGTAATCAAAGTAATAAAATTTTAATGCTTTTGGGAATAATTGATTTTTTTTTTCTGAATCAATTAAAAGTTGATATGAAATTATAATGTAGTGTCAAGCTGTCCCGTGATGCTACCTAAATCTACAAACACAAATGTGATATGATTTATAGCTTTCTCCTTTCATATATCCTTAAAAATCATTACCAAAATATAACCTTTAGAATAATAACGATATATTTAAAATGGTTAGCATTCAGTAAAACACACACTTATATAGATTTAAAGAGGGAACAGTACCAAAGCAATAATGCATAATTGTATTTAGGTGGATCAAAGCGTAAAGATTATATTGGGAATATTAATAAATGTTTTCTTGTACGTGCGTCATCTCGATTAAGACTGGGTAAAAAAAATTGTGATCAATATTCATCATCATCATCATCTTCACCCCCTTGTCATAGTAGGGCCCAAAGACTTGACAAGGTGCTTCCATATTCCACTGTCTTGATCTGCTTCTGCATGAGTCAACCGGTCTAGACCCATTCTGTTTCCATGTACATATATGTGATCAATATTATGAAATATAATTGATAAAAATGTACATTGTATTCATCACTTATATATTGAAAATATTAACACATTTCAGGGCCAATCGTCAGGATACAAAGTTTACTTACAAATTAAAAAAAAATTTAAAATCGAAGTACAGACAATAAAAATATACAAAAATAATATATATGAAATTAATAATAGTTAGGTACTAACATGAAAATAAATAAAAATATAAGTATTTATAAAAAGGACGTGGTTATTTATAATGTTTAATTTACTATTAACACTTTTTCTTACTTCCAAAAGTTCTAATTTACCAAACTGTAATTCTATATAATATACATTGTATCCTGACGAAGGGCCCGTTGGCTCTGAAACATGTTGATATTTTCAATATATATGTGATGAGTATATTTTTATTATTTACTTATACATTTTAATTATTTCATTTTAAAATAATTTTGCCTCTTTTTGAAGAAAATATAAAAGCTATCAATGGGTGTGATTCTTCGGCAAATCAAAAAATGTAAAAAACATCAACAGTAAAATATTTCAAAATTTTGTTCTCTTAATATATTCGATATAGGGATTAGAAAGTAAAAATTTGAAAGAAATTTTTGAATATAGCTGAGTATCATGTGTGAGAAGCCCAAATAATACGTTCTCATCGTGGTAAAGTGCCTCTATAAAGTTTGATCGATGTTGAATTTACTATAAACACTTTAAAAACTAAAATGTATCATTTTCCTCGATTCCGTGAACGATTTTAAATGAAAATTCTATTTGCTGTATCCATGATGAAGTGTTAAGAAAGGATAGATGTACATACTTGTAAAGCAGTGGAGGAGGAATACAGGAACGTCACAACAAAAGAACGAGAGAGTTCTGTTTCACAAAATTGTACGGTAGGTATTACGAACGTGGAGTCTATTGTTCCAGTGCATGTGTATTGAAGTGGCAATAAAAGAAGATATCTCTGTGTAAGAAATTTCTCGATATCTGTACCATGGATGTTAGTAAATATCGAGAAAGTGTTTCGTTTAATAAGATGAATAGAATTTATGAATTAAAAGCTAAAATTGAGAATGAAAATGAGGTTTTCGGAGAAATGCTGCTTAAGATTTCAATAATTAAAAGAATATCTCATTAAGGATTTAAATTAGTCACATTTTTCGTTTTTATTTACAAGCGCTTGAAATATTAATATTTTCGAAAAGTGTTAAATTATATTACATAAAATGTGAATTTAAAATAAATTAATTCATTTGAAATGGATTGGTGTACAACAATATATTAAAATGTCAAATAAATGTTAGATTAGATTAATTAAAAACTTTATTTATATAACTACTTGAATATATCCACTTATATATTTATCTAAACGATTTCACGTTAGATACATACCCAAGTGGTTACATTAACAAAGTTTATAATTAATTTGATTGTAATTATTAATGTAATCATAAAGTTCTCGAAACCTATATTATAAATAAATGTTTGTTGAAAATTCGAATAAAGCAATGTGACGTTGCTTAAACATCAAATAAATAATTTGACGTTTACAATGTTGATATTCAAAGTTAGTAAAGTAATAAATCAGTCTAACTATAATATAAACGGATGTTAATTAATCTATATAAATTAGATTTTAATTTCAAACACAGGAATGCCTTGAAATAAAAATAAGCTAATAATTTACGTCAAATACAGATTGCTATCGAAAATGAGATTATTTTGAATTTAAAATTACCATTACATAAATATATTTGCTTAACTTTATGTGAATATAAATACAAATACCTGTCTTATTTAAATATCGTTATCATAAATATCACAATCTAAACATTCAGTAAAATATCTAGAAATAATTAGAATACACATAAATAGTATCTAGACTTAAAAATATAATATATGTTTCTATATTTTTATAAACGTAAATATTACATTTCAAATTTACGCATTCATTTTAGAGGGAATTTTTATCTGACAATATTTTAACTGTAAAACCAGTTTTACAATATTTAAGATTCAATCTTATTTTATAATTTTTAGTTATAGTTTAATTTAATTTAAAATATATTGAAGCATCTATTGTACTTTCAAAGAAAGGTTTATTAAACATAAATTAGACGGGAGGAATTTTGGTCCTTGATTATACGGGATCAATCACGCAAAAAATTTCATCTGGATTTTATTTATTTAAGAATTTAACTCGATATCGTAATTAAATATGCTTCAACTAGAAAAAAAACATGCTTTTTGAGTTGACCTCAAAATAATCTTAACGAATATATCGAAGTTAGCTCAAGAATTAATTTTAATTAATACGTCAGAAATTGGAGCAATTTTATTTAGAAATTTTCTCTTTGAACACAATATTTTAATCATATTTTAGATTACACATTTTTTTTATTATATGTAAATCCTTGTAATATTTAAAATCTATAAAATAATTGAAATATTAATTCAAAAAATTAAGCTTCAAGTAGATACATTAAAAAATAGAACTTAATTATTTTAAAACCAAATTAATTAATCAATTAGATAGACACAGAAATGACAGACAAACTTTATTATTTTTTTCATGAATTTAATCCTTCGAACCGGGTAAATTATGCAGAAAATTCATAAATAATTATTTAATGGGATTAATAAAACTTAACATATTTAATAAAGGACAATGTTATTTTATAATAATATTAGTACAATTAAATTTATAGACTTTGCTTGGAAACTATAGTCTCATAATTAGATGATGATATGAAATGATGAAATGAAATATTATAATAATAACAAATATATATTGTTTTTTTACTTTTGCTAAGGTTCTTCGGGTCTGGAACTTTTTTACCCAACTACAATTTAAAAATATTCATGAACTTTAAATAATTTAAATTTGAATATTTACATATGAAATCTCCTTTAATTTAAATTTCATTCAAATCAGACTAGAATTTTACAGTGATAGTGTTTAAATTATTTTTACTCTATAAATATAAACTAAAATAAATATTTTTAAACATCTTTTTCCATTCAAACTCCCTCAAAAAGTCTACAAGTTTTTTTCACTGAGGTCCCTATCAATCTTCAGATCGTAAAAAAGTATCTCTTGGATATGTAGCTCTCCTATTTATTACAATTTTCGGTCCAATTTACAGCAAATAAAATCTCGTGATCATACTGTGAAATTCCTTTAATGGTATTTTTTTATTCTCTATTTTGTTCTCTATGTCACGAAAGCTAAATCTAAGCCAATCATTAGATCCATAAATAATTAATTAGGTTGAGCCTTGATCATTCTAATGACTTAACGGTACATAGCTGGCTTCCGGCGTGGAGCCAACTATGTATATTTAAAATAGCTGCAATGTCTGCTGAGATCAAATGGTCATATATTTTTTAAGAAATTCGTAAAATATTATAATAATTAATAAATTTTATTTACAAATTGTAACTGCAGATAAAACGGTGATTCTAATTTTATTGTTTTTACCTGGATTTTGATATAACTCTGAACCAATTTGACCTTTAACCATAACCATCATTTTAGTAGATAAACGATAAAATTTGTTGCTTTGACAAGAATTCATAGACATAACCATCATTTTAGTAGACACACGATAAAATTTGTTGCTTTGACAAGAATTCAGTTGAAAGCAGCTTTCTTTTCTGTACTAGAATAACACATACAATGTAATGTCCTCCTTCATTATCTTCTACCGAAATATTTCTAAAAGTCTAAAATACTCTTGGGTAGGCAGTTGCATGCAAAATAAGTTATTTTTTAAAACAATAACAAGAAGTTTATAATTAATATAAATAAAGTAAAACGTATGATTTATGCTGAGCTAGATACACAACGGCATCTGTCAACACAAAGTCAAACCATCAGCTAGGCAGCTGGCGTTCCGTTCGGAGGTTCACTTCTCAACTGTATTTCGTCCAGACGGCCACAGTACTAGCGGAGCTCCATTTCAGCTCTTGCTTTATATTTGGAGTCGGGCAAAATATTTTAAAAATAGTAATAATGATGGCTGAATGCGTTTATTTTTGGCAAACATAAATGTTTGTACACGTACTAATCTAGCGTATAAGCATAAAAATTATAGTATAAGTATACATAAACATAAAATAAAACGTATGAAACAAAACATACAGGAGAGTAATAGTAGGAGAGTAAGTAGAGAATAAAGGTATAATTAATATGATTTAAAAAGCCCGAAAAGCGTCAATGCATATTATTCATACATAACACAGTAATCTGTATTCAAATGTATAATTTAACTGCAAGTGCTTATTTTGCTCATGAGCACAATTGCCTTTGAATCCTATAATCCTTTCGTCACTGCAAGCTAAGTTGAACAAATACATTTTTTATGAAAGTTTACCATCATTACCGATTCCGTATTATTCTGATATACATACTGTTTCCAACATGTAACCAAATCAACATAAGTGTGTATTTTATGAAAATATAGACAACAATAAATAAATATAAACAAACCAACCAAATCACCCCACGGAACATTTATGCTGCTCTATTTATTAATGGCGGCAGTAATAATTACAAAATTCGTTATACACATATTCAATGTATTCGCCAATTGATAATATACTGGTCCACGAGCAGAGAATATAAAAAATTCGATTCCGTAATATTTATATAACTGCTCCAGAAAATAACACAAAATCCAGTTACAAGTTGACTTTAACAACTCGTCAATTAATATTTTATTTTGAATGAAAAATTATTTAAATGCTGGAATTATGGAAATTAGATACAATGATATAATATTTAAAATAAATAAGATGAATCATTTTGAATAATGTGTAGAAAAAAATCAACTATGCTTTTGAAGTAGTTTAAATCATTCGCGTCACCTAGCATTTTTGAAATCCATTGCATAATATAAAGTTCATAGCTTTTTGAAAATGGTGTAAAAAGAAGTCTCAAATTTTTCGCAATCTTAAATGGCTTTTATAGTTGAAATGGTAATCGTAGTTTCCTGATTGTAAAACTTTCAGATTCGTGATAATTAAATATTTTTTTAAAAGTTACATTTTTTCTGTAGGTATATATTTTAAAATTTTGCATCAAACTGGCTTATTATTAATAAATAAGTGGACTGTACGATTCACGTAAACTCAATTGTAACTCGATGAAGTTCTTGGGATACCACGAACAATCGTGACTTTATACTGTTTGAATAGTGTTTTTATTTTACGTTTAAGATTATTTAATTATAAAGCCTCGGGCACACTACATTTAGACATTAATGTAGTATTCCCTCGGCTTGAGCCGTTCTCATGCGTTGATGTAATAGTCTCTTCTTTTGTTGCACTTCTCCCTCAGGATGTAGCAGAGGGCGATCGTGATCAGGATGGCGATCGTGATTCCCATCCCTATGCTGACCCATATGATTTCCTCGTTGATGCCGCTTGTGGATTTCCCTGTTGATGAAAAATAAATACTATAGTTCATCCGGATTTTAAAATTAAATTACACGTTTATAAACATTATTTTTATCAGATGTTTCAATGTATCCGCAATATGACATTCAGTGTGAGGAAGTGATGCGCAAGGCATTAACGGTACCTACCTACCCATTACTTGATTAAGATTAAGTATTTGAAACATTATTGATTCGAGTTGAATTCAATCAAGTGGTTAAGGTACTCACATAGTGTTGTTGTGGTTGGAAGTTCGGGCCACCATCGGATCACCAATATGTCATATTTTCATAGTTCAAGTGTTCATTTGAAACGTTAGTTTGAAAATAATAATAAGAAAAATAATTTTGTGATAATTACTCGTATTTTGTATACGTATCTCTATTAAACCACCAAGATATTAGTGTACAAAACGCTTATTAGGCCAGTGCAGCTGAGACGTGGGTACTAACTAAGAGGAATGAGCGAGCACTTTTTTTTTTGAAAGGAAAATTTTGAGGCGTATCTTCGGACCGGTTCTAGAAAATGGACTTTGGCGCAGACGTTACAACAATGAGCTCTATACTCTATTTAAGGAGCCAAACGTCACAAAATTTATAAAACTGGGAAGACTTCGGTAGCTGGGTCATGTGGAGAGAATGTCCGAGCATCAAGCACCAAAGTCCCTGCTGAACTCAAGGCCAATAGGGCGAAGGAGCTTAGAAAGGCCGAAACTAAGATGGTCCTCAAAGTCCTCAAAGATATCTCTGCCTTAGAGCTTCGAAACTGGAGA
Source organism: Agrypnia vestita (assembly GCA_016648135.1). Lineage (NCBI taxonomy): Eukaryota > Metazoa > Arthropoda > Insecta > Trichoptera > Phryganeidae > Agrypnia > Agrypnia vestita. The sequence continues at coordinate 36,855 of JADDOH010007994.1, read as the reverse complement.
GAGCTGGCACTAGACCGAGATGAGTGGAGGAAAATTATTGAGGAGGCCAAGACCCACCAAGGGTTGTAGTGCCAAGAGTGATGATGATGATGATGATCTCTATTAAACACAAAATCAAATACGATGTTCAAATGACCTTTTTTTTTTAATGTAAAATTTTAATACAGAATACGTATCGCTATATTCTTACTACTTTCAAAATAAGCTTAACGTTTGTACTATGAAAATAGGACTAACTTTATGATATACTTGAATGGGGCTAAACCACCGAGCGATCACTAGGCAAGCATCGTGACCACTACACCAACAAGCTTCTCTAAGTTTATTTGATAATAAAGTAAAATTAGATGTCACTGAATAACTTAAAGGATTAATTATATTTTTTTAAGTTATTATTAAAATAATTATTTTACTTAAAATAATTCATAATGTGATGATCGGGGAGCCCTGCATAGCAACATAACTTATCTGGTTGGACGCATTGGGATAGTCTTTTTTCGTCTTTTAAACTGACAGCTGCGTTCACTTCGAACTTCAAATACCGTCAAGCTATTTAATCCATAAAGTACACGCAGCTAACTTATCAATAAATTCAGTTCACAACCGTTACTAACGACCTATCCTCACATATAACAAAGTTAAACTTAGCAAACTTTTATATTGATACGAGCTATTTTAAAAGGCAGCATTACTTATGAGTGTAAATATTTTAATAGAGTTCAATAACTTCAAATAACTAATGAACAAACTTATAAGACCATACTCCATGATTGTTTTATTTATCAAGTAATTTTTAGACATTGAATTTATTATTATTAAACGCAAATTATTTAAATAAATTTAATTATATCCAGAAACCAATTTAAAATATTTATGAAATAAAAAAACTCTATTTAGTCATAAATTACATTTTCTACTTTTACCTAAGTAGTTTGAGTAAAAATTACGTACAATTTTTGTTTAAATTTTTATTTAGTTTTTTTTTGATTCCTAACGAAATTATTTCAAACTTGATTTTTACATTTTCATTTGGAGTAGATTTATTTACACAACTTAACAATTAAATTTTTTTTTTTAATGCAGGACACTGTTTTCAAGTTTCGTAATTTTATTATCAGAAAAGAAGTTGTGAAACTTACATAGTCAAACTGCATAGCAAACTTCGTGTTTTCGTAAGTCCCACTATACACAATTCTTCTTGAATGCAATGCACGTCTTAGATGCAACTTTAAATTTAAGAACTCAAGTGTGTGGTAGACACGTTTACCTAAATGTCTATCTCAAATACATCTCAAGCAAAATGTACTAATATGATTTCATTTTAAGAACTCTATTGAAACAATTTTTTTTATTATGGCACATCACACAACAAAAATGTTTTAGGTAATACTTGTGACGTTACGTTTGATAACATCCAACGCGTATTAATGCCTTATAATCGCTTATGCAAGTTTTCTTTAAATGATGGATAATAGTGAGGTCTGCGTAAGTACTGCGTAGAAAACTAATGTCTACGGCCCGTAATGAGTGATGATGCTAGATACTATATGATTTTTTTTGGAGTGGAGGAAAGCCTCCACGAAAGAATAGTTTATTTAAAATGCAAGTGCGATACGTGTTCTCAGATAAAGAGTAAGAATTATTGTCATAATAAGGGGTAAAACATAACATCATAATAAGCGCTAAGAAATAACGTCATATTTTAGAAATCTATAGAAATGGAACCAAATATAAGTGTTTTTTTAATTTTCCATTTGTATTGCAGGATCCACCAAGGTCCCCTTTATCTTTATCCTTTATTCAGAATTATATCAATTCTTTATAATTTCTAGTATTTCTTTGAACACTATCTTAATTTTTGTTACTAGTTGAAAATCTACAACATGTCATAAAGTAGTGTTGGTTAATTTGCGTACGATGTATTGCAAGTTTGACAAAATAAACAAAAATGCAATAACGTCATCGGAAGCTTGCGTCAATATTGCATTGTCATGTTGCAAGAATGCAAAAGGTAATTGAATTCCTGATCGATCCACCATGTCTGGATTATTTAACCTCTACCAAGGAAGACAACAAACGTTCTGAGGAAGGAAATCGGAAATATTGTAGCTTATCCAAAATATGAATTTTTAAAAAAATTCCAAAATAGATGATCGTTTACGAGTACTAAATAAAAAACTTGTCTTTTTGAGATTAATCCGCAAAATTTTTTGGGGGAGGGGGGACAAAAACTAATATATTAAGATAAACAAAAAATCCACCCCTTCTTAATTTTACCTGTAAGTATTGCATTTAAAAGGCGATTTTGTTTATATGTGACTTTTTCACAACGTAAATTTTTATTATTATTAATATTATTATTATTTAAAGCATTAACTTTGTGGTTAGATATTATAACAGAATATTAGTTAACTTAGTAAAAACCACTATCAGATTTAAAGTCTACCGGTTTCGAGACGCACCCGTCAATTTTCCACATAGCCCTTTCTTTAATTTAACTTTCACAAAAGATTTGGTAACACCCACTTTAGACCCCGTCCCCTCTCACTCTCTCCTGGTAGATTCCTGAACGTTCAGTAGGCTAATCAGTGCATGTTTGCCTCTGACAAGATAAACATGCATATGATCAATATTGGTGAAATTTTAACAATACGATGGTTGGGGTGTATAGTGTTGTGAATATAGTAGTGTAGTGTTGGTCCTGACGAAGAGACGGGTACGTCTCGAAAGCGGTAGACCTTAAATCTGGTAGTGGTTTTTACTAAGTTAACTAACATTCTGTTAAAAAAATTTTCTACACAGCAAAAATTAAATTAATATAATAAAATGCATCGAGCTTGTTACAAGACAGGTTAGATTAAACTATTTTGTCTTTAAACTCCTTCAGCCAGGAAAAGTTTTGAACCAATCCGGACGTAAATAAATGGCTCCAACACGCAGATAGTTCATGTTAAATTTATTACCCTTTCACCGGGACAATAAATCTAGAGAAACTGTTGCTCAATCTTCGTCCAATGAACGAAGACGTTGGATCTGAAAACCAACCGGAATTTAAGAAAATGAATTGCGTGTTTCTTAATTGGTCATACTGCTGGCGCCTTAACCAGATGGGATGATAATAAATTATCGAATAATTTTTTTTGGGAGAAAAAATGCACTTTGCAATGTTTTTACTTTGAATGAAAATGATTGGCGCATCTAAATTAATTAATCTCATTACTTCTTCTTCAAATATAGCAAATTTATTTTGTGGTGACATAATTATAATTTATATAAATTAACTTTGAGAAAACCACTTATTTATTGAAAAAAATCAACATGTTTCGAAGCAAATGGCTTCTTCGTCAGGATAAGAAAAATAATATTTAAAAATCGAAGTACAGATCAAAATATTAAATAGTTATACATGGAAAATGATAATATAAAGTACCTACTTAACATGAAAATAAATTTAAAAGATAACTATTTGCAAAAAGGACCTGATTATTTATAATATTAAATTTTTATATAGATATAATATATATTTTTATATGCTTACCATCTTTTGGCTATGGATCATTCTTTTGATATTAATAAGGGTTTACAAATTTTACATACAAATTATACAGAATCACAATTTGATAAATTAGAAATTTTGGAAATAAGAAAGAGTATAAATAGTAAACTGAATGTTATAAATAATCAGGTCCTTTTTGCAAATAGTTATCTTTTAAATTTATTTTCATGTTAAGTAGGTACTTTATATTATCATTTTCCATATATAACTTTTTAATATTTTAATCTATACTTCGATTTTTAAATATTATTTTTGTTATCCTGACGAAGAAGCCATTGGCTTCGAAACATGTTGAATTTTTTTAATAAATAAGTGGTTTTTACAAAGTTAATTTATATAAATTATAATCTCATTACGTCATCATTTGATATTGTATAGGTACGTGGGCGTTACGCAACTCTGAAATGCAATTACAACGCATCATATAATATATTTTACTCAACTGTGAAAGCTCTGAGATAATCGTTTGTGTGACTTCTTAAGGAGATTTACACTTAGGTTTATTAAACCAAAATCGTCTCTGATGAATCCTTAATCTTCTTGAATTAAATACACTTGATGTTTATCCGAGACGCAATCCTTCAGCATTGATTTCGGTCTTATAGCATGAGCTGGGATAAGCTACTCTGCCACCCCCGTTCAAAATAGATGTTCTCCGTTCGGTATCAAGGTATAGGCGAGATAATGTTATTATCAATTTATATTTCATAGAGGTAACTAGCATCACGTGCAGTTTGTCCATTGATGCGGGAATTGTACATAAACATATGTTTAAAAAAAAAACTAAATCAAATCAATATATATATAAAAAGAAACCCGTGTTTCCCTATCCGCCAAGTTTTCTCCACAACCAGCTACGACCACCCACCGGTGTTTATGGTGGTGGATAGTCCTTGGTGTCACATCGAAAATATGCGAGTTTGGTGGGGGTGGTTGAGCTTGGGTGGGAGTGGGTGCCGAAAATGTGCTTTCTAGGACATTGTTTTGCTATGGAAAGGCAGCAAATGCTTCAGATTGTTTCAAATTAGGCGCGCCGACTGTTTCGGTGAGTCTAGAAGGTTCCTGTACATTCGATAAATTTCTTGAAAGTTCTGCAAGAAAAATGTTCTAGAAGGTTCGCGAAAGTTCTACGACGATCCAAACAGTGTACCTACTAAAAATGTACGCGTGCGAAGCCGCGCGGGCACAGCTAGTATATTATACCGGACAAAAGGAGGTATAATACATCGGACAAAACTATAATATATTAATTAATATCTAATTAAAATTAAAAAAATTGATACGGATGTAACGAGTTATACATATATATTACTTCTTTTCATTTTGTTGAATTTCTATTCAAATTTCAATTAATTCAAAATACTTATTGCGTGCATTTAGGCATCACTTCTAAAACATGCTTAAAAACATTTTTGGGGGATGCGATGGTTGGATGTATCTGGATAAATCTGTCATTCGGGTCACCGCTCCTTGTTGGAGATGTCTGTTGAAAGTAGCTGGATATTTTACAACTTTTATTATTCAAAATTAACAATTACAATTAGCCATAGAATTAATCGCTGATACAAATATGTCGAACGATACGCGGGGTACTTCGGCAGAGCCCCTTGCCAATCACCGCGGTGGTCACGTAGGGAGAGCTTGCCGCTGTGCGGGCGCCATGGCTTATATACTATTTTTAGACAAAGAAATGCACCGTCTGGGCCCGAGGTGTTTGACTGGCCGCTCTTTTCGGCCGGTGGTACATCCCCTGCTCGCTTCGTGATGAACTTCGCTGATTGGGGTCATTCCTCCAAGACTGGCGAACGAGTTGTATAATCAAGCACGCATTTCTATACGTCGTTATGCGTGCGTTGGTCCGTCCGCTGCTTCGATGTGTGTGTGTGCTCTGCTTACTTTCTGCTGCTGAGGTAGATTTTCCGAATCTCACGTGTGGTCTCTTTGGTGACTAATTCATCGTCGGTGCGAATGTACCTACTCCCATACATTGTTAGCTATAAATTACTATCATGTTATTTATTTTTATATTTTGTGTTAAAAATATAAAAAATTAAACACAAAATTTACAGAGCCTACTTGAGAATTATATATGGTTATCAGAAATACAACGGTTTACAAGTTATTAAAACTTACGCTATTTTAGAGAAATGGGCGTTTTGCTATAAATACTTGAATTAATAAATAAAATTTGGCAAAATTATACCGCAATAATAACCGCATGTGATATTTGAGCTAACTATAAAAACAGATTTTTGTTGACGGCTAAATAATAAATAAAATTTTAGTTTCTGATAAAAAAGTAAAGCATTCAAAATAATGCTGTGATAAAAAATTGTATCGATCGGGGGAATATTATATTATTTTTAAATGGGTTGCTAGTGATGTCCCTGAGCCGTACTGCTCCATTTGGAGTACTTCTTTGGGACAACCCTTTTTCTTCCTTGCACTGTCCCAACTCATTGCCTAGGTAAGCTGTTGGGGTCAGCTCTTCTCGTTCTCAGGCTGTATCTTCTTCGATTCAGGGAATCGCTTTCATTCAGGCGATTTCTCTGTAGTATTTTGGAGCATTAAGTGATCCAGGAGTTCTTTGGTCTTCCGATGACTGTCGATGAAGCTCTATAAACATTGCCTGCTTTACTATGTAGTCTGATGTTATCCGTTTTAAGTGCCCATACCATCTCAACTATCGTTCCTCCAGCTTACTCTATATGTCCGTGACACTCAGGCTACTACAAATGCGTGAAGTTTTAATCCTATCTTTAAGACTGGCCGCACACTAGATGCGTTTTCGTACGAAATTGAGTAGTACGTATACGTACGAATACGCAAGTATATTTCTGACCCTCGAAGTAGTATTGAACATCGCACACTGTACACGATTTAGTACTGCGTGTACGTACGTATAAATGCGACGTCCGACATGATCCGGATTTGTTCGGAAATTTTGGCGATTTCGTACGATGGATATTGAAAAACTTGTCAATTTGATACATGAACACAAATGTTTGGGGGGCCAAAGAGATTCAACTTTTCAACTTCCTGACGATCAGCGCAGATCATGGCGAAAAATCTGCGAAGAAATGAAAATACCTGCTTAGTTAAATAATTTGGTTTAATAAAGGTGAGGTATAATTATGTACTGCGGACAAGAAACCTTTTAAATTTTAAATAATATATAGCTCTCGTTGCATTTCGATTTTTCCCAGTATTTGTGAATCTATAAGATTCTCGAAATTTGTCATAATAATCTGTGATAATATGATAGAATTCACCAATTCATCCCTTCTAGTATATGTTTCGTTCACTTATTTGGTTTTACGATGCCGACGACGCCGTAGCAGCCTACGAGTCAGAAGAGAGTTTTCCAGAAGATATAGATTATTCATTTGGCACAAACGTTGATGTAATTAATGAAAACAAAAATTTCAGACATGGGAAATATTTTTAAAGTTTTATTAACGTTCTAAATTAATTTATTTTGAAAATTACTTTAAAACACTTTTATTTCAACGTTTCGAAGCATAAATCATTAAATTTACGCGGGACTTATTTACGAGAAACAAGAGAAAACTTCATCAAAACTTTAACTTGTTTAAGACTTTAATTGATTGGCGTCTTGTTGTTTCACTCAGATGTTAAATAATAAATTAATATTTCTGAGTACTTTTCAAAGAAAACTTTAGAAACCTTTGTCGATTTTGCATTTAAAGTGGTATATTATTTGACCAAATTAATAAATATTAATTAAAAAGATTATTAATGTTTCCTTTGTAAGTTCATTCGATTTAGATAAGAGTTTTTTGGCGGGTTAGGTGTGATGTGTATGTGTTCTGAGAATAAGAAAATTTCCACCGCGCGTGAAAAGTGTGAGATGGAATTTATACTCACGATTAACAGTAATATATTAAATGATACAAATTTAGAAAGGTGGCGTTGAGTACAGAAAATATCGCGTGCTGTGGCTACGGCAGTTGGCAAAAGGGGGCTGTACTTGTTGGCAACCGGGACCTAGCTAGTCGCATCGAGCCTCTGATTGGTTGTGCCGGTTCAATGCGTACGGCTAGAATAGCTAAATATGTGGTGGTCTTGCTTCCATTGACGGATTCTTTTTGGCGATAATTGCATTTCTAGCACCATTTACTTTGTTTTGCCACGGTCACTCTTCTTTTGATATCATTCCCAACTTTATCATCCCTATTAAACATACTTCCCAAATACATAAACCCAATCCCCTCTTTTATTACATTTAGTCACTCTTTCGTCTCTTTTACACACCATCACTTTCGATTTGCTAACATTAATCAGAAGTAAATGCATTCCGCGAACAGTCTAACCTCTAGGCATTGCTGATCAGCTTCAATATTAGCCATTTACCTATACTGCTTAATCTGCATATAGTTGGCAGGATATGGTGAGTCCATCCATTCCATCTCCTACCCTGAAGCCTTCAGTTCAGTCATACAATAATCAATATATGTACAAGTTAAAAAGCCACGATGACGCACTTCACTTGATGTGAATGGCTCATTTATTCTAACATCACCAATACTTCCCTCATACAGGGAAGCAATTGCCTGAATGAGCTCACCCTTCACCCCGAACTTGAACAAACCTTCCAAAACTTCCGTTTCATTACTTTGTAATGCGTCTTTTGTAGATCCACAAAGACACAAAAAGTTTTTGATTCTATGCCAAAATTTTTTCGTCATCTGCTATAGTGCGAAAATCAATGATCCATACATATTTTAATTTTAACGAACCAGAAAAAAGATATTATTAGTTATTTTTTGATGAACCTTTGCAGAAAAAAAAAATTTTTTAATAACTGAACCATCGTGATAATATTGATATTATTTTCTCATCATATGTTAAAGAAAAATTATATAAGGTAAGTAGATAGGTAGGTACCTTGTGCTTCACTTTGAAATATTAAGTAATCAAAAATGTTCGATAAATAAAATTAATTCGATGTGCCTTTGATTAGCAGTCTTTAAATAAATACGATCACATAGACAAAGATCAGAACACCGAAGGGTAAACAACTAAACAATACGCCACAACACAGAACTGGGTGAACATCAACTCGTTTACCTGCGGCATCTGTCGATTGAGTACATACAATATTTACCGTTATAATTGTTGGTATAAATGCCGATCTTGCCCGCTACCCTAGCGTCGGTGAGCGTCGCGGCAGCCAGCAGAAGCGACGCCCATATCACGTGGATTGTACCTGGAACAATACCAAAATGTATTAAATAACTATATAACTAAACTTAAAGATATAAGGCTTATATTCATTATCATTGAATCAGATTTTATAAAACAGTCTGTCTATAGAACCATAACATATACTTAATGAGTTCATTGAAATATACAAACATCCAAACTTCAAGATACAATAGTCTTAAATTATCATGTGTATGGCAATATGTGCTCACTAATTGAAGTTTTTGGCAAGGAAACAAATTTTCAGGAGAGAATTTTTTTCACACGGTTTGATTCTACTGGCTTATGGGGGTGTTAGTCACGTGATACTTTTAAGTACAATTTGTGAAGTAGGTAAATACAAAAATTATTAAATTAATAACCATAAATTGTTTACGTTTACAGATTTAATCTAAATATTCTATATGTGTGCAAACTATGTACATTGTAGATTTTCGGAGAAAAATCATGTTGGTATAGAAAAGTTAAAATTGGTATCATTTGGTTCTAATGAATATCGCCAAGTGATACATAAATTATAAAAGTAGTTTAACAAACATCGTTGTTAATTTTGATAGACGGAATGTAAATATTGTGTGTGAAAAGTTGTATATTGTAGACATTTGGATACAAATTATGTTGATATATAAATGTTAAAAGCGCAAATAAAATCACAAGACTACTCTCGCCTCGTGATCCAAAGGTCGCGGGTTCGAATCTCATTCCAGAACAGCAAGTTAGTCCTATTTTCATACCACAAGTATTTAGCTTGGTTTGAAAATAGTAAAAATATTGATGTGGCACGTATTCCGTGTTCGCATCTCTAATTTCTTTAAAAAAATAAAATAATGTTATCTTTTGTCTCTGGCGAGTGTTGAAAAGAGAATAACAAATTAGATACGTAATTTTACAAACATTACTGTTTACTTTGATAGGCAGAATGTTAATATTGTACGTAAAAAAGGGATATGTTTTAGACATTTGGAGAATAATCATGTTGATATCGAAAAAAATTAAAATTTCATCATTTGGATCTGGTGAATATTGCAAAGCAAATCAAAAATTGCTTTGCAAAGCCTCGTTGTCACACAGTCAAATGAAAAAAATGCCGAAAAATAACATTTATTCAGCTAAAGCGTTTCATTGAATAATTATGTATTCAACGGTCTTTAATTATTCAACGTTAGTAATTCCGTGGAATTTATCAAGACATTAAAATAGTATTTATCTTTAAATGTGAAATCTTGTATTTTATAAATTCTGAAACTCCTTTGAATTAATATTGTACTTTTATATTTTAAATAAATCCAAGGATGATTTTAAATTATCATAATTTACTTCTTCTTCAAACACAGCAAAATAATTATTTTAATATTGAATTAAACAGATCGCGTTTCATAATGGTTTTAATAAAAAATTAATTGATATTTTGTTAAATAAAAAGTTTAAGAATTTTTTTTTAAATCTTTTGTTACCCTTCAATATTTGATTCTGAAAAACATTGGAGAAAAATTGTATTTATAAATAATGAAATTTCTAATTAAATAGTTAAAAATATCTTAATTTTCATTCAACCAGCTTTTTATACTAATAATAAATTTAAAAAATACATATAAAATTATAAGGATAAGGATAATTTTATAAGAAAATCGGGTGTTTATAAATTGATTTGTAATGATTGTGATTATTTTTATATAGGAAAAACGTTTAGAAATTTTGAAGTAAGGGTTAAGGAACACTTTAAATGTTTAAATATAAATAATTATTCTGAATTTTCTAACATTCTTTTGGCTATGGATCATTCACAATGATTTATAGAAACAGTTTAATTAAATAATGATAGTTTAAAACCAAATAACATATAAATAATAAAAAGAGATTAATTTCTACTTATTACTAAAGTTATTTTTTTAGTCAACAAAAAACATTTATTTGCTTTCATTTAACATACCATTTTGTTACAAATTAAGTACATTTTTTTAATAATTAAAAAATGTAAATTACTTGTCACATCGCGATCGATAATGCTTGCGTTATGAGATATAAATGGTGGAAAAATTATTCGGATATATTAATATTAAAACTATTAAAATGTTGACGATCAAACTGAGCCATGTATGGTTTCATTATCTTAACACACTTCAAATGAATTAACTAATTTTATAAATTGCATTAATTATGATACAAAAACTGATAGCAAAATAATCAAATTATTAAAACTTCACCACAAACATTCATTCAATGCTAGGAAGAACAAATGAAATGTTTTCAAATTTATCATAATTTTTTTCAGTAGGTTTGCGCCTAATTTAATAAAAGTGAAAATATTTATATTGAAATCATTGATAAAAAATCTTTGATAGTGAAAATTGACAACATAAAATTATTACAATTGTTCTCTGGCATCAGTATTTACATTTTTGAGATTTGAAAATAGTTTTTTCAATTTTCGTGATGTTCAGAGCGATCTGCACAGATCTGAATATTTATTTAAACGTAAGTAACTATTTATTAATTTATGTAAAAAAAACAACTGACCCCGTTGAAACATGATTCATATATATCTGAAGATATGCACCAATATATTACATAAATTACAACTTTAATTAATATTTTTTACACAAGTAGAATCAGAAAAGAATAAGTAAAAATATATATATAATAATGTACTCAATTTTATACTTTAAAATCGTCAGGAACATAAAAAGAATACTTGAAACATTACTCAAATTTGAAACGCAATAAATATATAAATATAATGTTTTTGCAAACGAAACGCTAATTTAGTGATTATCGGAACCTGAAGTTTTATTTCCATAAAGGTAATATATATAATACTAATAAACAAATAGAAGAGTAACTCAGGATGGTTTTTACGCGTTCAATCGCAAGTCCATATTTTTGGACATGACTACTTTAATGAGGTCAGCAAACGAATCGCAAAAAATCGACATGGGATGGTACTAGTGGAGCAGAAAGGTTGAAATAGACTTAGTTATTAACGAGATAGTTGGAGAGGATGTCGATGAAAGCCAGAAATATATGTGTTTATAGCATCTTTGGTAGATGTGTGACTGGTGGTGGTCACCAATGTGGAGAATGACAAGAAGACGTGTTATTCTACCTAGAAATCTTATCTTACAAGTGGTAACCAAGTAAGACAGGTAATAGTAAGAAAAGATTCTCATGGATGGTTTTTTCACTGATATTTTGAAACATTTACATAATGGTATTTCAATATACTTGAAATAATTACAAGCTAGTTAATGTAACAAAGCTAAACGCGTGGAGATGGAAACACTCGAAGGTACTTGAGACCCTCAAGCGCTCCGTTTGAAAAAATCTTTCTGTTACATCGATCTACATTTCGCCGTTGATCAATCAAGAATTGTGAATATTAATTTGAATTTAATTTTTATATATCATATTCCTCAATCGAATTCCAAAAACATTTTCACATTTTTATCTCTCTGTTTGTTCTTGTAAACAATGTACTTGATACACCCTCTAAAAGTATAGTTCAAAGAAGTTCTCGATGTTTTAAAACTTTGTTACAAAGAGAAAGCTTTTGAGGCTTAGAAAATATTATTTTAATATTCGTTACATAACAAAGTTTTCTTAATATTGGCAAAATATACTCAAATTTCATTCGAATTATTTTGATAAAGATCCCATTTAACACGGTTTTAATGTTTTTTAATTTAATTTTTATTTTATCACTGCCTATTGAAATTATTTTTAAGATAATGTATTTCATTGTATTATTTTATCGATTATATAGGTTGCCCCAAGAGTCTTTGCGATTTTATGCTCAAATAGAATAATAATTAAAAAAATAAAACACCTTTCCCAATTCTTTTAAATGTCTGTCTACTGATGCATGAGGAATATTGAGTCTCTGCGCTATCTATTTCGACAGCTACCTTAATATCGTCACTTTCAATCACTCAACGTCTGCCCGATCTTGATAGATCTTCAATGTCAATATTTCCAGAATGAAATCTTTTGAACCACATTTGACGCTCTCATATTTAATTGCACTGTTTTTAACTGCTATTGCCGCATTATGTCCAAGTTGCAACTCGTAATGCATAGTACAGCGTAATTAGATTTCTTTCACGGCCCCTTCTTGACATTGTTGTTTTAGGGTCGAAAATATCACACCAAAATAATATCCCGTTACTAATATCAACCACCGACACGAACACTATTGACGAACACCGAAGGAATACTAAAAATATTTTTAGTTTATGAACAGTTATGCATTCAAGCAAATGCAAGAAAAAACGTAAAGCCTTTTAGGACAACCTTGTTTCGATTTCTTATGCCTTGAATATTTGTAAACTGATTTTTAAATAACAAATCAGAACGGTCTAGAATCGCATTTATACAAATTTCATTTATACAAAGTTGATTTAGTACATGACATTCAAACTGTCTGGCAAAACAAGCCTCTAAAAACTATATTGCAACTAAAACGCAAGTAACCCTACGAGATAGTACTGGTTAAAATTGGTACTGGTTGAAATTAAATAGCCTAAGATGAGGCTTGAACCCCGGGCAAGCAAACTCGAACACGAAGACCTACGGAAGTTGCCACCACCGTATGCGCGGGATCCTTCAAAAATAGACTACATATAGAAGATAGCAAAGACGCGAGACATTAGTACCAAAAAAAATAAATTATACAGCGCACGCTATATTTGTTTTCTTATAGGAAAAATGTTTATAAGTGCTTTATAAATATTTTTCCGTAGTCAATGGCATCCCCTGCATGCCATAGTGGCTAGGATATCTGGCTCTCAATCAGGGGGCTTGGGTTCAATTTCGGTAACGGATTTTTTTTCATTTTATGTTGATGTCTATTTTATTTATAATATTAGTTATTTAATTATGTTGTCGCGTTAGTTTATGCACGCACAATCGCCACAGTTGCCAGGGTTTAAAATAGTAGGTGTCATTATCTGCCGGGAAATATTAAAAAAAAGTATCCAAATATTTTGATAAATAATATTCAAGAACACGCTCTTATTGTGAAGTTGTCAAGATCGATATATTCACGGAAGTATACAAGGCTTCTATAGCGTAATTGAATAACGCGCCTGCCCCGGAAAGGAGGAGATCCGTGGTTCGAATCCTGGTAGTAGCCAAATATTTTTTCGTGGATAAGATTTTTCTGTATGTCTTTCTAATTGATTAATTAATTTGGTTTTAAATTTCACAGAACTTCGTTCTGAAAAAATTGCAACTTCACAATAAGAATGTGTTCTTGAATATAATATATGTATGTTATATCAAATGTGTCCAAAAATAAAAATGAATTAAACGGTTAATTCTGGCGAAAAACAAGCGGTAGGATCGCAATGTTACTCTCGTATCAGAAAAAGTGGATTGCTCCAAAAATGGACAATAAATGTTAACCAATTAATGAATGAGACTTACATATAAGTTTGATATATTCACGGAAATATACCTACAAGGTTTCTATAGCGTAATTGGATAATGCGCCTGCCCCGGAAAGGAGGAGATCCGTGGTTCGAATCCCGGTAGTAGCCAAATATTTTTTCGTGGATTAGATTTTTTTGTATGTCTTTCTAATTGATTAATTAATTTGGTCGCTATTTCTATTTCACGGGTGTCTGCTATAAATAAATACTTATTCTTTAGGAACGGGCATGTAAAAATACCGTCATTTTTGACAGGTTACAGCTTTCCTTGAGAAGTCTTTAAGAAGAAAATGAGCTTATTACACTTTAATATGACTGAAAAGACGTTCATGAGAATTGAATTATTCTCAGTTTTCTTTACTCTTTATCTGTGGAGTTTCCCTTTTTTTGAGTTTCTTTGATGTATTGGGTCAGCTTTGTAAGAATGAGAAATCTGAGAATGCGCCATATAAAAAATATCTTAATATTTTATTACACAATAATTATTATTACACAATAATTATGTATTATATATTATATATTATTACACAATAATTAAAAAAAACCTGCTTTAAAAAAGCCTTTATTATTGAGGCACAGTTTTCTAAATATGAGTAAATACTAAAATATTATAAACGATTATCTAATTAATTTTTTTTTCAATTATTAATTTCGTTGTCTGTCTGTTTGTCTATCCACCCGTAACTTCGTGTAACGTCCGTAATTTCGTTCTAATTCATAACTGAAAAAAACAAATTAAATGGCTGGAGATGGGGCTTGAACCCCGGGCCAGCAGAAAACCGAACCGGTCACTTAACGCATGTTACTACCGCCGCCTCTCCGTGGACCGACAAAAAATATACTGCAAATATATACTAGGGCTTAGCAAAAGACGCGAAGTTTCGTCATTTTTGACCGCATATAGAAAGAAATCTTAATAATTTATTGAACAAATATTTTACATTAATAAAAATATTGTTTTTAACTTTGTACCAGTGAAAGCCTTCAATTAAAAAAATCCAGTAGTCTACTAGACTTTAATCAAACTTTTCGAAAAGTTCATTAGCTTAACTGATCTGCCATCTTAATGAAAAATGGCGGATGCTAAAATCTTTTAAAATTCGTAATTACATTTTTGATTTTTTTTAAGAAGCACATGTGCTTTTAATTAATCAAATTAATTAAGTCCACAAAAATGTATGGTCTTATATTAGGTGTGTACCCATAAGTAAACAATTATTTAGTGGCAACAAAAAAATAATTTAACTACATCTTAGGACCTTTTGCCATCTTCATGGTAGACTTTTAAGAAAACTATGCTTCTAGGTGTTTTAAAAGCGTCATTATCAAACCCTACCGGGCGCCCACTTCGATCGCCATGAGACAAGTCAAAATCACCATCGGAAAATTTTCTAAACCAACGTTGGCACGTATTTACTTTCAATACGTCTCCATACCACATCACAAATTTTCTTTGTTGCAACCGTTGCATTAACACCCGATAGAAAATGAAACAGTATGCAATGACGTTAATGTTCTTCAGTTAGTTGATTGTCCGCCATTTTACAACAGAGTAATAAAAAAATTTAAATTTAATTGTCACAAGTCATAAGACCACGGATTATAATACTGCTTATAAAACACGTCTTTACACTTTCACTTTACTGAGCTTGACTGAAGCAAACATTCCACACCAAAAATAATTGATTACTTATGGGTACACCTATTATAATTGAAAGGTGAAGTTCGCTACAATGACATTGTTTTATAATTTATTAGACAACATTCTTGAAAATCATTCTAATAATTGTTATTTAAGATAAAAATATGCACAATGCATAATATTGTTATCATTTACTACATTTATGGTGATTCCAATTTTTCGTGGCAATTCCTAATCCTCTGTGTTGTGTATTCTAGGATATTTTTCTAAGAATTTTCTGGTTCTAGTTCCTTCCTTTTAAGTTCCAGGTTCTATCATCAGATTACAGACTCGACTACCCAGACTGCTGTACGTATGTCAGACAGTACGTACAATCTCACAAAGAAATGACGAGTAAGCCTTTATGAAAACGTGGATATAAAAGATGTTTTAATCTTTGCCGAAGAATCACGTAAAATATTGTATATATAAAGAGGTATAAATAATCGAATAATATTTAAAGTAAAATCTTGTCAAAAAGATAAAGTATAAATACTCGAATAATATTAAAAAGGATGATGACTTGTGAAGTTCCTGAAATTGCTAAATAATTGCAGTCGAAGGATTCACGCTCATAATAAACCAGAATTAGATGAGATATAAGTACACAATATTTTTACATATAGGTGTGTTCTCAAAACACAGTTACTGGATTTTGACCCCGGAGGGATGATAAATTATTTATGATAAATTATAGAAGTCTCACAGAGACGAAGCTATGAATACGTGAAAAATCTTTTAATATGATGGTCCAGGGCTTACAATCTGTATGAGCTGTTTTAAGTGCAACAATGCAACGTTCATCAAATCCATCGTAAGAACTTCCGCACATTATCAAATTTTTTACTCGTACCTACATATGTTCAAATATGAGAATGTTTCTTTTATTATGCTAGAGACATCTGAAGTATTTTCTCACGAAAAAGTAAGTATACATTGATTTTTGTAGCTGGTAATGATACTTCTATATTTTAAAGTGGAGTAATAAGCAAGAGTAATAAAGATGCATGCAATTCTTAAGAATTATTTTAACATATCTACTAGCATATAAAATTGGTATTTTCAATTTTTTAACTCCTTTCATACCCCAGTATATTTTTTTTTTTTTAAAAAAAATAGAGATGTGAACACGGAATACGTGTCACATCAATATTCTTACTATTTTCAAACTAAGCTAAGCGCTTGTGCTATGAAAATAGGACTAACTTGCTAGTCGGGAGTGAGGTTCGAACCCGCAACCTTTGGATCACGAGGCCAGTGTCCTAACCACAAGACCAACAAGCTACTCAACTCAACTACTTCAACAAGTTTTTAAAAATATATTTTATATAATTTTATATGTAGTTATGTCCTAAGAACACTTTGGCGGTGACTGGATCAAATTTGTGGAATAAACCACCAAATAAACTGAGACAAACCGACAGCTTACCACAGTTTAAAAAACAACTTAAGACACATTTGTTTAGACAATCATAAAAACCTAAAGAATCAGAGAGTTACATCACTATGTAATGTTTCCCACTCCTAGTATGAACTTCGCGAAAATACTTGATTCTTTCTAGCACTCCCAACTATTATAGTTTTAAATGTTAATTCCATTTTTTGCATGCCATCTAATGAAGAAAATAAGTTTTGTGTGAAGCGCCCTTGAGGTGAGTACTCACGAACGCGGCGCTATACAAATGATCCAACTATTATTATTATTATTATAGATAATTACATAGTAATTAAGGGAATGAATCGAGAGTATGTGTGACAGTTAATCGATCGATGGGGAAGATGAGACACAAAATAAATATTCAATTACGGATCGTATAAATCAATACTATCCCTCCAGTTAATAATTTACAGTTGCTAAGGGTGCGAAGCCAGATACTCAAGTTAAAGTAATTAATAGTACTATTTACGCGATGTCAAAAATCATAAATCAAACATATAAATTTCGTTGTCTGTCTGTCCCCGTGACATCGTGTAATGTCCTGAATATCGTATATTAAGGATAAATAACGACCGGAGATGGGGCTTGAACCCCGGGCCACTAAACCCAAACCGGCCGTTTCACGTATGTTATCACGGCCGCCTTTCCGTGGAGCGCCAAAAATATGCTATAAATATATACTAGGGCTTAGCAAAGACGTGAACCAATGTTCCGTAATTTTTGACGAGTTGCAGCTAGGATTGGTAATAATCGAAGTATACAGTGAATAATATATTTAATAAGACAAATATGTAATTCTCTATGTAACCATGTTCTATACTAATGCTACCTATACTTGATATTTCCAGCTTATTTATAAACGAAGTTTTATTATTCATCATTATATAAATTCATAATTCTCTACGTAGCAATATCTACCATTAACGTTATCAAGACCTAACAGAAGAGAACCTTTTAAATAACGACTTTGAGTGACATGAAAAAAATAAATAAATATATAATATATTAAAAACACGGAATACGTGTCGTATCAATATTATTACTATTCTCATACAAAGCTAAAAGTCCGTGTCATGAAATTAGAACAAACTTGCTGGTGTCTTGGAATGGGGCTCGAACCACCGACCAACCAGATCACTAGGTGAGCGTTATGACCACTACTCGTACTGTATAGGTACCTAAATTTTATTTATTTATGATTTTTGTGTAAATGAAATTTAAAACAAATCAAATATGAATAAATATAACCATTAAGTTCTCCAAGTTAAGCGTTATTTTAAATGTGATATCTGTTTAGACTTGCTAGGCTATCACCAAACAGTGGGTTTACCACGTGTAATCGAATTATTTAATATTATCGACTTTATATTGACGGGTTTATAATCGATTTAAATTAATGAGTTTACAATCGAATTATTTATACGATTCAAATTACCCCTTCCCCTATGGATAATTAGACGTCCATGTCCCGCTCAGTGATAACGCAGCAACACTTTGAAGGTTTCAGAATGAATTTATTCTAACAACTTGATGTTAATAAACGCAAAAAAGATGTAACGCTAATAAATATTCAACAAAAATGATCTTCTCGCCACGTCTTAATATGTTTGAGAAAGCTCAAATCAAGCCATAAATTAAAATATTATTTAATGTAATAATCTCACGAGTGTAAATAGAATAACAATTAAATAGAGTTACTATCAATTTCGAAAACTAAGTGTAAAATAGAATTTTATAAACCAGAGAATCTTTAATAAGTGCCTAGGTGAAAAAATAATATTTATATACACGGGCTTCTGAAGTGGAAAGGGTAAAATAAATTATATAAATAAGTCGATTATACGTGGTATACCCATTAACACTGGCCTAGCGAGCCGAAACAGCTGTCATATTTGGTATAAAACTTAACTTGCAGAATTTATGAATAACATTTATTAAAATTTAATTTTATATTCATTTCATGAATTTCTATGTAAAAATGTTCGTTACTAACAATACGATGTGCTAACTGTCATTGTTTTTACACTCGTAACTCGAAGTCGAAATACATTAAAATCCATATAATATTATAGTACTCCGTATCAAGGTGCATTTTTCGAGAACACTTGTATTGTCATTAAAGAAATATTAAAATAAAAATTCTTTTAGAGATGCTACAAATTAAAAGAACAATAACTACATGATTGTGGATTTTCTGAACTTTCTGAATGATTGGAACAAATTTTAAATTACTGGAAAGGTATAGAATACGGTCTATATGATTTGTTATATTAGGTCATTACATATGAAATTGGCGTTTAGTATGGGAGGAACATAAAGCCGATTTTTTTTTATTATAATATATTTATTTAATCAAAGTATGTACCATTGCTATCTATGCACTTTTGCCATCTCATAGGTAGTTCATCGATCCCTTTACTAAAAAAACCATTCAGACGGGAATCAATAAAATCTTTGAAGGCGGTTTGGACTGCCGCATCGGAGTTGAATTTTTTCCTTTGCAAGAAGTTATCCAAATTTCTAAAAAAATGGTAATCTGTTGGGGCAAGGTCCGGAGAGTACAGTGGATGTCTAAGACATTCCAATTGAAGCTCCTCTAATTTGGTAGCCGTCTGTTGTGCAGTGTGTGGTCTAGCATTATCATGAAGCAGCAGTGGCCTAGAGCGATTAACCAGCCTCGGTTGTTTAGCAGCTAGCTTTTCCATCATGGTTTGCAGTTGCTGACAATAGACATCTGCCGTAATCGTCTGGCCAGATTTAAGAAAGCTGTAGTGAACGACACCAGCACTAGTCCACCAAACGCTCTCAAGTAACTTTTTTGGAGTCAATTTTCGCTTGGGGCATGGTTTGGCTGGTTCGGCAGGGTTCAGCCATTGCGATGAGCGCTTCCGATTATCGTACAGGATCCACTTTTCATCACAGGTAATGATTCGATTTAAAATCCCTTCATTATTGTGCCGGTTGAGTAATGCAACGCAGCAGTCAACGCGCGTTTGTTGATTTGCTTCACTCAATTCGTGAGGTACCCACCTTTCAAGCTTTTTCACCTTACCAATTTGCTTCAAGTGGATAAAAACAGTTTTATCACTAACACCGCAGCCTGCAGCTAACTCGGATGTGGTTTGCGATGGATCCGCTTCCACAATAGCCTTCAATTCTTCATTATCAACTTTGGTCTCCGGCCGTCCACGGGGCTTGTTCTGCAGGTCGAAATTTCTAGAACGAAAACGTTGGAACCAAAAACGCATTGTGTTTTCTTTTTCGGCACCGTCGCCGTACACATCATTAATCCTTCGAGCCGTTTCTGCAGCACTGGTGCCACGGTGGAACTCGTACTCGTAAATAACGCGATATTTCAAGTTTTTCATTTTGTAAACTGAGTGACACAAAGAAAAAAACAATTGCGGAAAAAACAAATGAATTATAATTTTCAAAACACAAATATATGAGTAAATAGCTGTATAAATTTGGATTTGGAATTCCTAACCAAAGAGAAGATATTTGAAATCAAATTTGCCAGTACGGCAAAACGCCAATTTCATATGTAAGGACCTAATAAAAGCGAGCCGGGCCATTTCGGGAGTCAGTTTGTTAAGAAAAAGCTATGGACAAAAGCGATAAGTGAACCTATCCAGTGCGCGATAATATCGAGAGGCTAAATAAATTACGAGAGTACTTACCGGGGGTTCGAGAAATTTTCGGTAGTGATAATTAGTCCGAATTACCTAATACTGCCCCAGTTAATGTTTGTGATCAATGAATTTTTGGGGAAGGTAAAATTTAATTAATTTTAAGTGCTTTGAGAATTAAGATTTTGATTTATATATTGCTAGGATATGAAAACTCAAGAAAAAAATACCACTTTCTATAACTCCTTCCGAATTTTTAAGTCTAGACTGGATGCTTTTTATCGCAGAGGCAGCGAAAAACTTGTAGAACGTTGACAAGAAGTTTTAGTTTCCAATTCATTTTGAAATAATTTACACAACTCATGTTTACACTCAAAATTTTAATATAATCATTATACAAAGAGAATAGGATTTAATACGAATAAAAAAAAATATTTGACGAAATGTTATTGTGTAGTATTTTACTTGAAATACTAGGTACTATTTCCGACAGATGTCTATTAATTCAGTGGATTATTTTAACTGAGTGGCTTTTAACAAACTGTGATAATCTCCAAAGTTTGATATAACTTGTAGTTTATATTCCATTATCATTGAAATTCATCTTGATGAATTTCAATGACAATGGAATATAAACTACAAGTTATATCAAACTTTTATATACTTGTATATTAATCTCGATGCAAGATAATCAAATAAGTGAATATTTATTGATAGGGTGATTATAATACATTGAGTCAGTTACAAAAATAAACAAACGGAAAAATAATAATATTTGGTTAATACTGTGATGTGTATATTAATTGCTGGTGGTATATTAATACCCGGTACTTTTCCTTGCCGGGGAATCTTGGTAAGAATTTCGCTTCAATAACCATTTAAAATTACGAAGAATTTGAGAATTATATTATTTTTTAACAAACAGACCGTCAACAGGTCATTATTGATCCAAATAGATAGTCCTAGAGTGACATTAGAGTATAGATATTTTATGAACATTTTGAATACACATGAATTACACAATACACTTTTAAGCTAAATTAATAATAAATAATGACTTAATGATAAAATAAATTGTAAATAATATTCACAAAAAATAAAGACTAACGCAGATCAGTAAATAAAATGTAGGAATGAGTTCGTGATAAACAAGTTTTAACATAATTTACAATATACTTTTTTGAAAGGAAAGTTTTGAGGCGTATCTTCGGACCGGTTCTAGAAAATGGACTTTGGCGCAGACGTTACAACAATGAGCCCTATACTCTATTTAAGGAGCCAAACGTCACAAAATTTATAAAACTGGGAAGACTTCGGTGGCTGGGTCATGTGGAGAGAATGCCCGAGCATCAAGCACCAAAGTCCCTGCTAAACTCAAGGCCAACAGGGCGAAGGAGCTTAGGAAGGCCAAAACTAAGATGGAGTGACAACGTCTTCAAAGATATCTCTGCCTTAGACCTTCGAAACTGGAGAGAGCTGGCACTAGACCGAGATGAGTGGAGGAAAATTATTGAGGAGGCCAAGACCAACCAAGGGTTGTAGTGCCAAGAATGATGATGATGATACTTTTAATTATAAATGAATATTAAGAAAGTCTTGCTGATAAGATATATATTAAAATATTCAAAACAATATTAAGATTATCACAAATTAATTAATACAATTTAGGAATGATTTCAAGATTCACAGGTTTTACGAGTGCACGTATTATAATAACGAAATCTTATGTATAACACATATATTATTATTTTTTTTATCAAATTTTCATTTTTTCAAAATTTTTAAAAAGCTTTCAATTTGATATTACAATGAATTCCAAAAACTTTTGATGCCTGGATAAGTTAATCAATCTAGGTGGTTACAAAATATTTTTTGATTGGGAGATTTGTATGTTTTTGGTAAATAAAATTTTTATGTTAATCATTCTAATCGAATTAAACGTCATAGAACTTTGTGCTTAAATAGCAACATTACAGCGAATTGTTTTTCTTAAAAATAAAATATGATTTTTTATTCACTGAAAGTTTCACTGAAATAAATTTCAGTTTTATTTTGACCTATCTCCTGTCTTCCAAATTGTCTGGTGGTTCAAAAAATATATCAGGTTAAAACACTCCAAGTTCTCCACGTGTTGCAAGTTCCACTTGACTCGCAAATCACGCCATTACGGCCGGCGAGCGAGGGTGGAGTGTCACATGAAAAGCCCTCGAAAAACTCATTACATTAAAAACTTACTACAGTAGGAATTGAATAGGTATTATTCGGAAAAATGTGAAAATTCGCTCAATTGGATTTCTTTGTGCACGAGAATATGTATTCTCCTTGCGTAGCCTTTAGATTCGATTTGCCTTCTGTATTGATAGTCTCCTTATTGTCAGTACTGTACTCAATTGTTGTCTGAAAAATTCTTTCTTTCATAATGTATGGTATTTAACTGTTTCACTTTCTTAACATATTTTTGTATAACTGAAATTTTAATTACTTTAGCAATAAAACAATTTAAATTCCTTTTTACAAAATGTCAATAATTTTAGTTTCCGAAATAGTATTCTTGAAAAGTAAGTAATTCACCCCATATAAAAAAATAAATATAAATGTAGGTATTCATTTTTTTTATTAAAAAATGTTAATTTTCAATGAAACAAATAAAAAAAAAATAGGATACATATCAGCCCGCAACATCTTCTTGCCGGGAAACTACAATACTCTTTTACATCATATTTTCTCACATTCTTATAAAAATACTTTCACCATTCGATCATTAAAATGGATATTTATAAAATTGAGGGATAAAAATACGGATATGTTTTGATTATTCAGATATGCGCTTGATTATTCCATTCAAGTTTCGAGAGTAACAGAACCTTTCATTGACAAGTGAAATATTTTTTAATTTTTATTTATTTACGTTTTAACAGGCCAAGACGTCCAATTATAGAAGTAAATAGATCACAAAATACCCGAATTTGAGATACACATAGATAAATTATGACCTCACCGAGAATCAAAGGGTTAAACTAACTACATTAAAAAATAGAAAATACAATAAAATAAATAATTAGGTACTGACAAAAATAACCGAAGTTACGCATGTAAAGTGGAGAGATGATCGAAACCGGAATATTGAGAGGAGAGCTGAAGAGTTGGTGAATGTACTATTAAGAAAACTTAAACCAGATTTTAAATTTACTTTTACTTCTAAACTTTCAAAACTATGAATTTTCTATGTGGCAATTCTTATTACTTGTTAATTCTGTGGAAAATTGTAAGTACTAGTAATATTAAATAATCATGACCGATTTTTATTTGTACTGTTAATTTTACCTAAATAAATACATATAAGTAAATGAATTTTAATGGTACCTATTTGAATAAAAAGAATTATGATTATCCTAGATGTTGTTCATGAATTCAGAAAAGTTATACGTCAGCTAACTATGACGCTTTTTAAGTCTAATATTGAGATTTCTTAAAGTTTGTCCGATAGATTTAGACACTATTACAAATATTATTATCCTCATAAAATTTCGAAAACGCCGCTTTTTTATGTTTTTGGTTTTGCATTTTGGTATTTTTAAATTATATAAAAAATTTAAGGATGTACTTGTTCCAAATTACGTATATTTATTATATTTTCTTAAATTATTTGTATAATGGATATTTTTTTGTAAACATTTTCTGCTTTTGAAACTGGGAATTTCGTAAAGAGTGTTTATATTTAGAAAGTTAATTTTTTTAGTATAAATTTGATAATCGTTCGCTGTATTTTTTATATTCGCCACCCAATAATGCCATACAGTAGGAAAGAGCTTTTTAAAATTAGATAACTATTTTTGACTTTAAATTATTGAGGATAACGCACTTTTTAGCTCTCAACTATTTTGTTACGTTAATTTATTACTATTAATTGAAAGAAATAATTGATAAAAAAATATAGGAAGGTAGATTTCGTTTATTTTTTAAGTTTAATTTTCAGTAAGTTAAATAACATATTGTGAGAGCTTTATTAAAAAAAATATTTAATTTACGAATAAAAGCGCGTAAATTAACGAAGGTTAAAACATCCACGGATGTCAATATGCTTATCTATTATAAAATCAAGGTTTAATTAAGCCTCAAACTACCTTAATTAAAAGCCATCCCTTCAGTCCGGAATCAACAAGACCTTTGGGACAGCTCAAATTGCTACGTAGGCTAAATGATGATCGTGAATGGAATTATGTTCTCCTCTCATCATCTGTATGAATTTTCTCACCTGAATCCAGCCACTTTATTAATTTCTCAACAAGAATCCAGTTTGGATTGTTATCTCATCTGAACTTAGAATTTATCTTTCTCTCTTGTCTCTAGTCTATTTTTTGCTCTTTCCATGTGACTACTTCTATTCCATTCAAGATTCTAAGTAATTTGTCTTGAACTAAATACCACAATTAAAGTGAGGGCTGGCGATTCTAGTCAAGTCCGTATAAATATAAATGGAGGCGTCGTTTAATACTATGGGGTCTATGTCAGTTGCGGGCAGTCCTACAAGTATAAATAAATTGTATATTATTATTTATGTATATAAATTATTTATTACAATTCGTAACCTAATCAACAAGCATTGTCTCAAAAAGACAATATACAACTTATGAATAATCAAGACTATTTTTTATCTTCAAATTTTGTTCAAAAAGTTTATAATTTAGATATTTTCTGACGAGGTAGTAAATAATGTTTTCAATATTTCTGCATTATTAACCCAAAAATGAAAATAGAAAATAGACTGGGTCAAAAGATGTGACAGAAATAAAATATAACAATCCAAAAGCATAACCAACCCATCAGTGATATTTTTTTTGACTTTTGTTTAATAGCAGTTGAAGGAGAGAAAAGGAAAAATAAAAATTCAAAAAAACTTTAACGTGCAGTCTAATGTAGTCATGAAGCCTACAAGGTGCGGAGACGTCTTGAAACTACATTAGTTTTTTACATTTTCCGGGGAGCAAGACGATTTCACAATGATAAATAATAAAAATCCTCAACAAATGCTAAGGGAAATTAATATACTGAAGAGGTTGCAAAGAAATATTGAAAAAAAGTAAATTTAAACAATTATAAAGTAACAAGAAATAATTTAGTACTGCATACTGTATTGTCTCCTTGAAAAATCATTTTATTATGGGTGTATAATGAATTATATTATATTTTGTATATTGTACTTTATTTAAATTCTCATATTATTCAAGTAACATTTAAAAATTTAACCGTTCAGTGGGTGTTGTGCATACCATTGATTATTAGTATTATTATTATATGATTATTAGTATATGAAGTAGATATTAAATCATAAAATTGCATACTTATATTGGTGCCGGTCATTCTTGGGTCGTGGAATTACAAAATTTTGGAAATATATGGAGTTTTGCATTACATCCCCATAGTAAAAACGAAATTTTATAAACATTCAATTTTTATTTTGCAAAGGATATATTTAATAAAATATTCCTTAAATATTTTTTCATATCACCTTATTTTTCTTCAAAAAATACTAACACTATCGCACAAAATATTATTTATATTTTCCTTAATCAATTATTGGGACTTAATATTGTTGCATTCGTTTTTTCAAGATTTCAAATATAATATAATATAAACTCATTAAAATCAACTTGTATATAGAGAATATATTAAAGATATTGTGAATACAAATAGGTACAAACTAAGATCGTTTTCTGAATTCAATTAAACTTTCTGGTACCTATTTTGGTTATGTTCATTAACTAGCCTAATCCGGTATCTTGCAGCAATAATCAAGCTACTCGTTTCAGATGATACATACATTATACATATTTCGAAATGGTGGCTCTGTAGAATATTGGAATAAACATATTTTTTATGCACAGTCGAAACCTACCTGAATCTTGCTGCAACCACCGAAAATGATTTTTTATTATCGTTTAATTAATTTTATTATTAAAAAGATTTAAAATAAAAACACGTGTTGTCTACATCAACACGCATGAGTATTCCAGAATCCATATATTCATTTGTCTGGTAGGTATTAAGGCTGTCATAGATACAAATATCCCTGATAACACGCACCCCTAATTTATATAATTTAGAGATTTTCGATAATGTAACCAAAATATTGAATAGTTAGTTAATAAAATAACATCACCCATTCGATTTAATTTTGCTTATGCGCGAAAACCTTATAAGCCGGCTAGCTAGTTTGCATATGGGTCAGGAATTATTGTTCGCTGAGAGCTTTTCGTAAGCCCAGAATTCTAATGAGCCTATTTTCAATACAGTTATATTAATATATGAGCCCTAACTAAATATGACTTGCCTAAAATTGATTTGTTATATATTTTATTTTATTATTCCCTTCTATTACGTGGTTTTAGGATTTAATCATAATTTGTATAAATAGTAATCCCCACTTGATAAAATTTATGATTATTGTAAAATAGAATTTATATAATAAATATAATTAAACGAATTGATTTATTTTATCAACACTTTATTTTTGGTAAAACCAACCTGTCTCGAAAAAAGTTCCTTTATCAGGGTATACCCTATTCAGGATTATACCCTAATGACGGAATATATAATTATACCCTGATTAGGAAAATTCCATTATAATTATACTTAATTATATTTAAGTATACCCTGATAAAAGAACGTTGTTTCTGAAACCGGTTGGTTTTTCCAAAAATTAAGCGGAGATAACTTAGGTCGATTTCTTTAATTATATTCATAATAAATAACCAAAAATAAAATACACTATTTTCAAAATAAATCCAACGCTTGTGCTATGAAAATAGGATTAACTTCATGATGTCGTGGAATCGGGCTCGAGCCTTCGAGAACTCATTGCTTGCGCAAGCTAATTGGTAATGACTCTCACTCGCTAAGTGAGAGTCATTACCAATAAGCTAATCGCCAAGCAGCAAATTCTTTGCTGTCAATGTTGATGTTGTTAAGATGGGATAAAATGAACAAGTTCTTTTATTTACAAACTACTAACTAATATAATGAAGATGTAGGTATATAAATTTGTTTTTTAATATGATTGATCTTACTTTTTGACTTATTATTGATTGATTTGGCGTTAACAATGTAGAGATTGGTAATGATTATCATTAAAATGAGTGGAAAACATAAACTATGTTATCTCTAGATATTTTACTTTTGATGAGAGTCTATGATATTACAGATACTTGAGTAGTTAAGTAATTCAATTTAAGTGGAGATAACAAAGTTTATATTTTCCATCCATTTAAATGATTCATATTTTTCATACAAAAGCCTCAATACTATAAATATTTCCTTTAAGACAAATAATTTACACTATTAATTTTACAAAACTTAAAACTATCTCAATATGAATTGATTTTTATTATAAAAAATCCACAGTTGATTAATATTATACAATAATTTATTAAAATTACATGGTAATATCGTAAAACAAAAGCTTAAAATGTTTGATTGAGGATTGCGAGAGTTTAATATAAATGTATTACTTGATTATGTTATTTTAATGAGAAAAGTTCCTTCAATAAACTTGTTGACCGACTTTTGGTACCTGAGTGTGTATTTGTAATTGTTCCTTTTTACCTGCCCTATACATTAACTCGACAAAGTGTCGGCTACTTTTTGTACAAATCCAATCTGGGACACCCTGCAACGGTGCCAGGTGGAAACATTAATTTGGGTTAAGGAAAATGAAACGCCTGCAAACTAAAAAACAAGAAGGTGGTGAACTTAAAAATTTTATTCTAGGGATGTGCATTTAAAAATTAAAAAATGCGAGATTGTCGCCACGATTTAAACTTTGTGACGCCTCCGATTCTTACATAATTCTTTATACACAGTTCGATGCGATCTTACGAACCGCATCGAACTGTATAAGACAAGATTTATATCAAATATAGAAGATTTATATATTACTAGCAGTTATGCAATCGGCTATCGCCGATGACTTGCTGCTAGGCCTTGCGGGCGGCTGCGCGGCCTATAGTGGCCACTACGCGGCCATTGGTATTTAAAATTGGCTATCGTCCATTGTCTACTGCAGCTATGGTGGCGTTTTGCGATCAATTCAAGTGATGTCACAATACATGGCTTGTGGCTACGTGGTTTTTTCAAGCATCAGAATTTAGAAAACGTAATATTTATTATGCTAATACAAAGATCGTGACATTTCTATTACTTAAGTACCAACCTACCCGATATTGAAATATTTAATATTTTCACTTGCGAAAAAATCAAAATCTTTGAAAAGCGTGTGTGTTTTAACCTTAAAATTTAAGTAAAGATGTAAATTAATATTCACGATATTAAGATTAATCTAGGTGCGTATCTAAACACCGTTTACGTCGAAGGGTTCATCTGTCAAACGGCCGATATGTCAAAATTCTATTTTGATATGACTTGCCAGGAGTAAAAATAGAATTGATTGAAGAAAATGTGCTATTTTGTTATTTTTAATCAATAAATATCATCTTCGTATTAAATAACGCATTAAATATTTCTACATATTAAATTATATCTAAATGTATTTTTAAAGTGATCTGTAAAACTCAAAATATCAATCTTTTTAATGTGCTCAATAATGTTTTTTTTTTAACTGGCAATTATCCACTAACAACAACATCATCATTTTTAGCGTAATTAATAGATAGAAGATTAATATTAAATATAGAAGAAATGATCAAATTTTTATAAGTCACAGACAACCAAAATATATAGACGTTGAATAGGTTGTTGGTGTAGTGGTCATAACCTACCAAAATTGACAGTATTTTTACATGCTGGTATCTAAAGAATAATTATTTTCTAATTTATAGCCGACACCTATGAAATAAGTAGTAATAACGAATTTTATCAAAATATTTAACACTTTTTTTTTATATTTCTCCTGCCGGCAATTAATGGCACCTGCAATTTTAAAAACCTGGCGATTGTGGCGTTTGTACGTGCGTAAAAATAACTCGACAACATACTTAAATAATTAATATAATCAAAATAAGACAATGAATAAAGAATAAGGTAACAAAATAAAATCAAAAATAAAATGATATCCTAGACACTACCTACATAGGAAATGCTATCAGTTGCGGAAAAAATGTTTATAAAGCACTATCTAAAAAAAAGTAACGCATAAAAACCAAGTTTTTATTATACTCCCTTTCTTTATAAAATATAACAACAATTAAAGACGAATTAAAACATATAACATAACACTAAACTTACAGTAATTTAATATAATTCTAAAATGTCAGATGTTTTGAGCTTTGATAAGACACTTCATGCTTTGAAGATTAAATTCCAAAAACATTTGTCAGTCAATTTAGATTTTCGCCATTCGTAGTGAAGTACCTATTATGCATACCGACGGAGTAATTCAAATTTAGTAAATATTCCCCGACGTTATCGGGCCGCCGTAATCAAACTTTTTTAATGATTTCAATTTGAAAAAACCAATAAAATTTCTAATAATCCGAAATTATACTATAATCATAATTTTTTTAACGAAAATCGCCACGAGTCTACATGCCAAGTTTCAGCTCGATTGGATCACGGGAAAAGGGTCAAAAATCGATCCAAAGTTTTTGTTGACGGCAAGCAAGCAGACGCCACGAGTTAATATAAAGGGAGTAAAAAGCATATATTTAAAGAAAATATATTTTATAAAATATATTGGGCGCTTTATAATATTTTTTTGTACAAATGTTTCACGTCTTTGCTAAGTTCTATAGGTTTTTCTATTTTTGAAGGGTCCTGCACATACGGTTATGGCAACATCCGTAGGTCTCCGCGTTCGTGTTTGTTTGTCAAGGGTACATGCCGCGGGGGGCGAGCCGTTTGATTTCGGTTTTTTAACCGTGAATTTGAACGAAATTATGGACGTTACAGGAAGGTGCGGGGACAGTCAGACAGACGGACGGATAGAAAACGAAATTATTATAATTGGGATTGATGCGACGCGCATTCAGTGTTCGCATCTCTATTTAAGAAAAACACGTAATCTCGCGCCAATACATTATTGTTTAAAACGCCCTTTAACAAAATTACTACGAGCTCGTAAATTTAGAAACTAAATACTCTTTAAAAGTATACTGTCTTAATAAATATAACAAGAAGCGCTTTATTACAAAAACTTCTTACTTAAGAGACTCGGTTTGGGAAAAAATAACTTTGTTGTAAAAATGCTTCTTGTTTATTAAGGGATTTTTTTTCCAATGTTTTACAAAATAATTTAATTAATTACAAAATAACACAGTATTTTTAAATTAATGCAATTCTTACAATTTATCGAGACAACAAATGTGGGGTATAAAAGCGAAGGCAGCAATATCCAAAAAAAATTTAATACAATCGTCGAGGATAGCTAATTTATAATGTATTGAATTCGAGATTTTACGAGGTAATATGATTTTGGATATAGATATATTAAATCTAGAATTCAGTACATTTTAAATTAGTAAGCCTCTATGACTGCATTCTAAACTTTTTAAAATTTTTTGGATATTGCTGCCTTTGCTTTTATACCCCACAACTGATGTATAAATGTATCTTAGACGTATGCGAAGGGGACATTCATCCGCTGTGACCCAATCTCCTCTCTTTAATTACTAGAATAAAATATGAATACGTAATAAGACTTAGGTAATTATGTTTAATATAATTTTTTCTTGAAATTTAAATTCTTGATGATTTTAACGGTTTCCTTATTCTTCATTATCCAAAATTTATGAAAAAATGAATGGTTTGTTTTTTAATTTGTGAGTATCAAAATAATGGTGTGTATCAATTCTGTGGTTAGGGAATTCGGAGAAATTATTATTTTTTGGGCAACAACGATGACTGCCGAATCATTAAATGGTATTTTGTCTACGATTCGAAGCTGGACAATCTAACTTGATCTTCCAAATTTGGTTGGCCAGTTCCTTAATCTTCCATATCTTCCTTTACTCAATAATAAAATTTGTTATTCAAGTTTCTGAAAATATCAAATATCTTTTTGAAATAAAACACAAATCACATTGTTTTCACCACTTTATTATATATACAATCTACATGTTTCGAGAACAATTTTCTCTCCTTCAGGATTGTTTGTGCACTGAAATTGAAAAAGATAAACCATGCAAGTGTGTTACGGTGAAGGGGTTATTTAGGGGGGAGGGTCGGAGTTGTTAATTATGGAATGACATCTGGAGGGGATGGAATCCTAAGTAGAAAAATATTCAATATTGGGTTGTGCACAAATTTTGTCTAGTTACACTTAGTTAAAACTTTTCCTAATTTCAAGTATTTCTAGATTATTAATTTTTGGGATCTTATAACTAATATGTAAGAATTTTAAACCTCTATTAAACCTCTATTTAACC
Organism: Agrypnia vestita; assembly: GCA_016648135.1. Lineage (NCBI taxonomy): Eukaryota > Metazoa > Arthropoda > Insecta > Trichoptera > Phryganeidae > Agrypnia > Agrypnia vestita. Next base: position 4,521 of record JADDOH010007994.1, on the reverse strand, counting down.
TGTATTTATATCTGTATTAAAGAAATTTTGAAACTAGGGTGAAAGAACACATTAAAGCCTTAACTAACAATATTAAGTCGGATTTTACAAAACATTTAATAGAATATAACCATACACATAATATTAATACAGGTTTAAAAATCCCCTCCCCTCACCTTACCCTTCACCGTAACAATCCTGAAGAAGAGAACATTGTTCTCGAAACACGTAGATTGTATATCTAATAACATCACAAAAACAAAGTGATTTGTGTTATATTTTAATAATAATGTCACCACAAAGTTCAAACCTTCATTCAGAAGAAAAAATATTCTTCGAACAATTGATAACTTGTTGAATTTACTGAAATATGGGAATAATTCATTTCAATTTTATCAATTTTTGACGGTCAATAAATAATATTCGTCCATGTGGAAACCGGGATTTACGCCAACGAGTTAATCAAATTTGAAAAAAATGAACGTCCAGAGAGAAATATTTTTTTTATATATCCGGTAAAGTGACAAAGTGCCAGACGATTAAGTAATTATTTTATTCGAAATATGCGCGCATGCGACGAACAAATGGCGAGAATTTTTACGTAATTTCAACAGCGCGTTAACGCTTAAACACACACGTCACAGCAGAATAAAGCTTCGTAGCAAACTAATTTAATCGAGGCATACAATTTAACCCCAGCCATTCTTCTAATAAACGAACAATTCGCCGGCGTATTTTCCCTTCCGTCACTAGAAATTTTTATGCGGTTTTATATTAAAAAAATATTAGTATTGCATGAATAAACCTTTATGCGGAAAGATGTGCTGCAAAATAAATAACAAATACTCGTACGCGAGTGACAATTCTACAATTAATATTTCTGAAGCGTGTGATGAATCACCTGTTTCTATAGATTTTTTTTTTATTTTATTATTTTTATTTTGAACTCTAAGATGATTTAAATGCTACGCGGGAAAAATTGAGCTAAGCCCACCTGGCGGAGTATTGGGAGGGAGTTAGTAGCGATTGATCGGATATAGGTTACGGGCAGTTACTAATCAATTTTTATAAATCATATTAATCTTGTGGTAAAGCCGTGTTTGGTACAAATGGTTGACGATCGATGCGGTCCGAGCGGTCCGCATGTGCTTCCCATAAAAAAGGCTGAACATGGTTTTCAGAGATTTAGGTCGCGGTTATTGCAGTTTAAGCCGTTAAAAAACCGATTAACGTCTACTCTAAGGTGACGATGATATTGACAGTTCCACGAGGTTTCTGAATTATGGACTTTTTTGCTCGGTTTTTGAAACCGTTTAAATGTCATTAATCGTGATCTCGAGTGGATTCCCGGGCAACAGAGAGGCAGAATATTGAGCAAAACTAAGAAAGGCAGGTCCTAATCGGGGGATCGCGAGAGGAAAACGCCCCATAAATTTTTTTATAGGAATTGGCCGTGAAGCACGGATTAAACGTATACGTTGTACCAGAGGGGTGACCTTAACTGAGCGGATAATGATTTATTTTCGTTTCGCGGGAATCGGATAACGTAGGCAGATAGGAAAGTTAACTATAATTCCATTATATTTATCTGTAGACTAACGCTCTGTCGAGAAGCGAATAGTGATTCATTTTCGTTTCGCGGGAGTCGGATAACGTAGGCAGATAGGAAATTTAACTATAATTCCATTATATTTATCTGTAGACTGACGCTCTATCGAGGAGCGAATAATGATTCATTTTCGTTTCGCGGGAGTCGAATAACGTAGGCGGGTAGAAAAGTTAACTATAATTCTATTATATTTATCTGTAGACTAACGCTCTTCAGGCTTTTACAACAGATAGGTAATTGTGCAATGACGGTATATACGGTTAGGAAAGAGATAACGATAACGTGTAAGCATATTAATGGCACGACAAGAAAATAATATACTCGAATATAGATACAATATATTAACTATGTAATCACTACAAACCTGTCCGACGTTAGCGTAGTTTCAACAGGACGGGTAACGTGTATACGATTGGCTATTCTAGCTCAGATTTCGCCGGGTTTGGTAGTAATAACCACAAAACATAATTGGAACAATTGTATCTAGATAAGAATATTGTAAATAAAATAATATGAATTTGCGGCCCATATACACATGAAATAAAAGGATAAAGCGTATGGGGATCTTATAGGTGGATGGATAAATGAAACAAATATATATAGGAGTAAATGCAAGTAAAAAGCAAGCATATAAGTACCAAAAACATAGGAGAACATAGTGTGATAGAAATTCTAAGACGGGAGGAACAATAATGTGAAGTGGAACGGATATAGCAAGAGCATGTAATAATGATAAACGTACAAATACAGACAACTACTTGAGACCGATTCGACAGATACTAGCAATCTTTCAACACACCTCTAAGAACATGGTGAGCGGTATATAGTTATCAGCGGAGGCGTCCAGTGCCTTGGCAATAAATGAGCACTGAATTAATCCGACGCCTTGCCTGCGGCACTGGAGGTTTATTTACTTATTTGTTTTATTTGTTTTCATTTATTGGGTTTCTTACAGCCATATAATTAATCAATCTTTGAAGAAAAGACAATAATTGATGCACAGAGTTTTGGGCCAATTACGCGAAAACACATACATACAATCGATACAAGAATAATAAAAACATGTCCAATAGTGGGTTGTGTGAGTGTGTATCTGTGTGTTTATTTTTTTGTTTATTTATTTTGTTTTGGGAAAAAAATTAAAAGCAAAACGATCCTAAAAAATCTTCCACTGAATTTAAAAATTTAATTTAACTTACATTAATAGTTTATTGTGTTATAGCGAATAGTACTCTTCCAGTATTATATTGTTCGAGAATATTCACTGTCTATGTAACATAGTTACTTTGTGGATCAATCTTACTGCCAATAAAAATAATAATAAATGGTTACAAATTATGTTTAAATTCCGCAACGGAGGGAGCTAATACGTCCCTGTGCGCGGAGAGCCGCGGGCAAAAAGACAGGATTCATTGGGTGACCCACGAGAAAAGATCGCCCAAAATTAATTTAAAATTAGGTATAGTACCTTTGAACGATTGTTTTATCTAGGTATGCAGTGTGTACATGTTGAGTGTAGGGAAATTGATACAATGATATAGCAGCCAAGGATCGTTAAATTTCCGATAAAGACGAGTGAAAATACGAGGGAACGGGGCATAATAATGGTAGATAATGAAGAAACATCAACTATGATTAGGGGAGTACCCGATAGATTGTAGTTACGGTTGATCAAACGACAATATGGACTGAACTTAGAAATTAAATATTAAAAATTAATTATCGCGCTTGTGAAGCGAGTTCAATTCGTCCGAAGCCACTGAGTCCGTCCCAAAACAGGCACAGGGAGGAGACAGAGACGGCAACAGGAGGTGGGATCAACTGACATATCCGAGTGGAGATATGGTTTTTTTTTTTGCCAAATTGAATCTTAGGAACAAAGATTTAGGTTTCAAGGAAAGTAGGATATTGAAAATCCTGGAAACACACGACTTAGGACCTTTGGCTGCTAGGGGGGGTTTAAAATGTCAAGACACAGCAGAAATCGGGGAGTTGGTGTGAAACGTCTACGGGGCGTGAAATCCGCGTCGGTTGTTTTTTTGAGTGAAAGTTACCGTCGACTTAGAGTGTCCAGTGGATATAGTGAAAATTATAGTTTAATTTCAAGTGAAAGTTGTGTACGGGTAAATATACTCTTCGACATTGTTTATTGCTCACGTTAAAAGAAAAGGGGGGTACGGGTTTGATTTTATTTTATAAAGGGTAATTAATTTGGCATATTAGAACTTCGGAAATTACTGCGCTTTATTGAGTTGATTAGTCCGGCATATATAGAACTGATATTTGCAGATCTCCGGAAACTAGCTGTGCGTTATAAAGATGGCGGCCCTCGTAGTCCAGTGGGTATGACACTGGTTTCTCACACTGAGGGTTCCGGGTTCGATTCCCGGTGAGGTCACAATTAATCTATGTGATTTACTCAAGCCTGGGTATTTTGTGATATGTTTCGCTTCTGTAATTGGGCTTCTTGGCCTGTTGAAGCGTTAAAAAAAAAAGGAAAAAAAAGGAAAAAAAGGAAAGATACCTATTTTATGCTAAACACGCGGGAAATTGTTAATAAATCTTGTAAAAATACCTATCTTATGCTAAATACGCGAGGTCCTGTTAAAAGGGTTTTAACTCAGAGTACGGGATTGATTTTATTTTATAAAGGTAATTAATCTGGCATATCGGAACTTCGGAAATCACTATGTTCTATAAAGTTAATTATTTTTGTCGTCTTACTAGGTTCACAGAATAATATTCGCAGAATTTCAGGAAACGGTAGAGTTCAAATTTAGTTAAATTTTCGTTTTACTAAGTATAGTATTGGCGGATCTCTGGAAACTAGCTGTGCGTTATAAAGATACCTATTTTGTGCTAAACACGCGGGAAGTTGTTAAAAGATAAGGGAGTTGTTACTAACAGATTCGAGTTTAAATAAGTCTTATAAA
>JADDOH010007993.1:0-20601 GCA_016648135.1 Agrypnia vestita | reverse complement strand
TTTACGTTATATCTCACGATATCCTTGAAAATTTATGTTTTCTTTCAGTACCATTTGCAGTTTACTTAATGTAGGTAACTCTTTCTTAAAAAGTATAAAAATCGTGTACCTTTCGCCTGATGACTCCCAAATCAAAGTCATCAATATCAATTTTTCCACTTATCCTTTTTTCCGGGTGTAGGTATTTTAATGCCCATTTCCACGGCCGCTTTACCTTCTTTATTTTTTTTTGTAAATTGCTGATTCAAAAATACCTGAAGAAATTGTATAATAGTAAAATAAAAAACTAAGTATGGGAAAATCATTATAACTGCATGGCAGCACTAACCTGAAGCGGTGCCAATTGGCGGCAATACATTTATGAACAAAATCAAACGGTATAATTGGGGCTTTTAGACGTTGTTCCTCTTCAAAAAACGTGTGCATTTTCAAGATTATTTACCGAACACCGCTTTTAATGGTTTTTGGCATGGTGACAGTCTAAAATTTTCTTAAAAAACTATCGAAACAGTCGTGAACCCCTCTGTAAACAAAGTCTGTCAAAGGTCTGTCAGCTGTAGATAATCCAATATGGCGTCGTTAGTTCCAAATTTGGCCATTCTTCAGATAAGTTAGACGGACTATAAAGGGGTATTTTATCCTATCTACCAAAACTGGGAAAAGTTGTTATACTTGGTGACTGAAATTATTTATCTCCAAAATGTATGGAATAAAATTATTATTCTACTTGAGATTTATGAATTGAGTGATGATATGATATTTATGGAGTGAGTGAAGTATTAAAAAAAAAACACTTAAATAAAGAAAACATAGCTCAGGTGGAAATACATATAATAGGGTAATTTCACATTTTACATATATCTATGAAAATATATGAAATACATTTAGAATAATAAACTATATTTCGTAACTCAGTATGGATAGTGTGGGATAATGTTTTTATTCATAATTTTTATAATAAAAATCTTAAAAAATACGCTTCCATCAAAACGCGATGTGATTGGTCGTGACGTTGTTTGGCAAGAATTAAAGACGAACATACGTGATCTATTTATAGTGTTTGTCACATTAATTTGTTTCGTTTCTATGGTAACCGTACGTCTTCGCTTTGTTTTTACTTTTTACTCGTGTTTGCTTGCATTTGCTTGGTATTTATATAGATTTTGCGGTGTTTGTGACCCGTTTTAATATTTATATATGCTATTTCTCAATTTAAATCATAACGCTCTTATAAACTACTGGGTACAAATTTTAGGTGTTATGTCATACAATTTAAACCGTCAAAGGAAATACAGGTTAAAATAAATAAACATTCTAAATAATACTTACATGAAATAATCTTTACAACAAAACAGAGTGGAATAAGAAGAAAGTACTTCATTGTTTTTCTCGTCTCATCAATCTAAGGCACAGTTATAAATAGTTTATCGGGAGTTTTCAGGGAAGAATTCTACATTTGGGTACCATACAATATCTACAATACCTTTTTCCAGACATTATGGATGAAATAAATAAAAGCCAGCTTGTTTTGTAATGTCTAAATACGCGAATGTGCTGTCAAGTGTTAAAAGTCAGATTGACACAAAAACTGCCAAATTTAAAATCGTGATTTTCAAAATCGTTTTTAATGTTGATGTACATATTTAAAAAAATCTTTTTCATGAACGTATTTTCTAAATGAAATTATCCTATTAATTAGGTACTAATAAAAGGAGTTAAAATATAACCCATATTTATATTATTAATTTATTCCATTAATATTTATCTTTACATTTATGATTCTTGTAAGGTTCCTACAAAACTTGACAATTTCTTGTGTCAATTCAAATCAAAATAATATAAATGTTCTCTTTTTTCAATAGCATTTCAGTTGCTTTTGGGCCGTTATCAATAGTTATTTCTTATATTGATACATTGTAATTCAACTTACGTTATAATACGTTTTTCCTTATCACGTTTTTGCATATATTTTATTTGTTGTATCATAATTACATAGTAAATAATATACACCCACACGGTATATACGTTCCAATGAAAACCGTTTAAATAGTACATACCTACTTACTATTCATAAAAAACGTGTGTACCTGTTTCATGTTCAATCTCAAGTTTCTGAGATATCTGTACATGAGAGAGTACGGGCATTATCCTTGGTTTTACCCAACCGAGTTTCTCCAGGGTATGCTTGGCTACAATAGTCTAGAGACTAGAAGGAATGTGTATTTGATTACACATTTTTATCGATTGTTCCGCGGTATGATCGATAATCCTGAAATTATGCAGAGCATTGTTTGTATGTTCCTGATAATTATATTAGACATCGTCAGCATAGATTGTTTCACATTCCAATATACAGGACCAACCTGCCGATGGTTATGCCTGTTGGAAGAGCCACAGCTATGCTGAACAAAATCACTTTGGGTATTGATATATTCCATGTGTCTGAGGGGGTTTTCCGAAGCGGGATTCTCCTACACCTTTGAACAGAATTTATGTTATCTTTAATTTATTAAATATTTTTATTTTGATATATACTTATTAATATCTATGCCTTAAACATTTTGTCTGTAATGTACATATTATCAAATAAATTGAATTGAATTCAACTTTCCGCAATCTTTTCCATTGGCCTACAATGTTTCAATGTTCTGTCCAATGTTTTATCTTTACTTTAATACGTCCTTTTTAAATCTGCAATCTAAATTCAACTTTCTATCTTATCATATCCTTCCACTCTATTCAGCTGACAGTATTTCACTATCCATCCCTTAGAGTATATATAAGTTTGTATATACTCTAAGATCCATCCCCATTCATAATACTGAAATCTTAACATCCTCATTCGAAGTGCGGTCGGCTGGGCTGTGGAATCAAGTATGCACACTGCACAGGTATCACAGACCACAACTATCTCCAAAAGTAGACTAAAGCAATTTTACCTTTCCCAAAACCCAGTATAACCCTCCATTGTTTCTAATTGAAATATTGTTTTTCGGAAACCTTTTTCAAATGTTCCGCTAAATTGTGTGGATGGTTAGAAGAAATTGCCAACTGACAATAAACTCGCCATGTTGTAGGAAATATGTTCGTAAATAATGCCAAAAGTTAATAAATCCCAAATATAATAATTTCGTTGTCTGTTTGTCCGTCGTTCTGTCCGTATGTCTCCGTAACTTCGTGTAACGTCCGTAAATTCTTTACAGTAATATTTTTTAAATGTATTTTTTTACGTAAAAATGTTTACGTATTTTAAAAAAAAAAATTCTTTTCCTTTTTTTATTTAAAGTATTTTTTTTCTTCCTTTTCTTTTTTATATGAATAAATAAATACTTATTCCTAAGGAACCGACATGTAAAAGTACCGTCATTTACAACGGGTTACAGCAAGTAAATAAATAAAAGTAAAGATGTGTTCTCAACGTTTAAAAATCTGTGACTAAGATGATAAGATGGAAAAAAAGCTTCATGGTGATCCAGAAAATCGCGCACAATAAGTAATAATGAAACGCCAATTAATACAAAAAAAATCAGTTTATAACCACGAATTTAATTTTATTAATTAACACTAATTTAATTTAAAATGTCATGTTTTTTCAGTAACTATTCATCGCTAATAATAATAATAATAACCTGATAATAAACGTAAGAACAAATAATTTGTGCAAAAATATAGTAGGTTCCCTACGCAAATCGTCGGGATCAAGGAAAAGGGTTGGGATCTATATGACGGGAAATCGGGAAAGGGGATGGAAGGTAATACGGGAACGAAAATTGATTTATGGACTGTAAATTTAAGGGATGAAAAGGGAACTAGAACGTCTCACCACTACCGAGAATATTCTTTCCTTTTTTTATTTTATTATATTTTTTCTTTTCTTTCCGATAAGAACTCCAACGGTCGACGAATTCGACAGTAACAAAACTTCAGTTCAGTCCGATTATCACCCGGAAACCGAACACTGTTGCGATGGCTGTACGACAAAAAAAATGCGTAAACGAAACTTCACTCGTTGAGAGGTAGATTTCAACTAAAATTGCGATGGCTGTACGACAAAAAAAATGCATAAACGAAACTTCACTCGTTGAGAGGTAGATTTCAACTAAAATTGCGATGGCTGTACGACAAAAAAATGCGTAAACGAAACTTCACTCGTTGAGAGGTAGATTTCAACTAAAATGTGTAGACGAGGAAGGAAGAAGGGGGGGGGGGGTGACGTAAATACCAGAGATGCAAAATTCTGCCTATTGATTTTGATGCCTATTCCGAACAAACGAATATACAGGGTTATTTGTAAAACATTAATAACCTCGCAGGACTATATTCCTGCCTTGATTATGAGTCGAAAATGTTCAAGCTATTATGACCTAATATCAATAATTATGAAGATATGCGACATCGAAGTTTGCATTTTTACAAAAAAAATTTACAAAAACGTTTTACAAAAAATAAGTCAGAAATATTGAAAAAAAATGCAAACTTTGATGTTGCATATCTCCTTAACTATTGATATTAGGTCATAATAGTTTGAACATTTTCGACTCATAATCAAGGCAGGAATATAGTCCTGCGAGGTTATTAATGTTTTACAAATAAACCTGTATAAATGGATTAGAAAACCGAACAGCAGGTATTCGTATTCGAACCATATTCAGGTTATTTTTTGTGGACCGTGTTATTTCAAAATCGTGTAAAAAAGAGTTGGGTTTATATTATGTATGTACATACTGCATAAGAACCGCGAGATCACTATTTCCTTTTAAAAACATAGATCTAAAAAATTAAATTATCGTTTTTCAACGCCTAGAATGTACAATGCCGGCAAAATGCGCGATTGAGCGGATGTTTGCAGGTTGGGCGTATGGTTTAAGTTTCAATACTTGCTGCGAATCGGTGGAACAATGACAAAAAATGTCTATTTTCTGATACGTAGAAAAAACTCACCAGACATTTTGTTTTTCCATTCAATCACCTATAAATAAATAAAATCGCGTTTCATTTACGTTTTTGCGAGAATCGCTTTCTTTTCAACCAATTACACAAGGGCTACGATGAAAAAAACGTGATAATTTTTGCTCTCCTTCGAGACTTCCTCTCTGTGATGACTGAAGCGAAAGAGAAGATTGGATTGCCTTTAAAAGATAGGAAACAACAAATACCATGGCTGGATAAAAGATCGGTGTCAAACAATGTCGCAAAATTCGGGCCTTGGCTCTAAGTTCACTTATTTAACACCAACCTTAATTTTTTTCTTAAAAATCTTATTACAATGAGTGAGGGCAACGATATGGATTTTATGGAGATGGAAAAAAGATGAAAAATGTTGAACGTCGAAATGATGGGGAAAAGCAAGTTACAGTCAAAAGAAAAAGACAGTGTAGGTAAGGGTGGCATAGGTTTCATAATGGTAATCGATTAGTTATTTTAATTCAATTGTGCAAATATACATATTTAATCACATGTTCCTATTATTTTCAGTAATTTTATCATTGCTGTTTTGTCATATAAAAATGTAACGACTCGGGCTCCGACTACTCCTCACAGTCCGACTTCGACTCCAAGCAATTTTACGCGAGTGAAAGACGAAGAAAGAAACTTCGAACATAGTTCTCAGATGCAGCACCGATAATGGTCCATTGCGTGCGCTGAACGTGCGATATAATTTTAGAAAGAATTGCCGCTTTTAAAATATTTTTACTCCCTTTATATTAACTCGTGGCGTCTGTGCTTGCTTGCCGTCAAAAAATTTTTTGGATCGATTTTTGACCCTTTTCCCGTGATCCAATCGAGCTGAAACTTGGCAAGTAGACTCGTGGCGACGATCAAGAAGATCTATCAAATTTTCGTTAAAAAAAATTAATAATTATAGTATAATTTCGGATTTTTAGAAATTTTATTGGTTTTTTCAAATTGGAATCATTAGAAAAGTTTGATTACGGCGGCCTGATAACGTCGCGGAATATTTTCTAAATTTGAATTACTCCGTCGGTATGGTACTTACTTCGAATGTCGAAAATCTAAATTGACTGACAAATGTTTTTAGAATTTAATCTTCAAAGCATGAAGTGTCTTATCAAAGCTCAAAACATCTGACGTTTTAGAAATATATTAAATTACTGTAAGTATAGTGTTATGTTATATGTTTTAATTCGTCTTTAATTGTTGTTATATTTTACAAAGAACAAATAATAAAAAGTTGTTTTTTATGGGCTACTTTTTTTTATTAAATTTAAAGACATATTTTTTAAAAAGGACTCGGAGCCGCTTGTTTCCCGACAAATTCGACTTCATTTTAGATACTAGATATTTTTTTATTACAAATTAACGACTCCATCGTCCCAATTTTTATACTCACTTAGCTAAAAATGACAATATTGTTTGTAAAAAATTAAGAAGAATATTATCGTACGATTTTATTTTTAATTTGACCTACACAAAAACGAAAATTTATTGGCACTGGGTTGGAGTTCTTAAATACTGAACATTGATTTGTTTATTACTGAATTATATACCTACGTAGAAATAAATAAATAATAAAAGACGAATTTAAAGAACGAAAGAAAAAAAGCAATACTAGTTATTAACAGAAAAAGTAAATTTCGGATATTTGTTTTGCCAAGGCGAGCTATGTTGAATAAAATAGAGGCTCGAAATTTTACTGTGAAAGGCGTTGCCTAATTTGACGCAGCGAATGGTGTCATAACAAAACCGTTTGGGTGAATGCGTGTGAAATGAAAATTTATTTATACAATATTGCTAAAGTCGAATAGGTACTTGTTGCGACAAATTTTAAAATTCAAATCTGACGTTTGGTATCGAAATTGCGGAAATGTAAGTTCTTATATAGGCAATGCATTTCGTATTGAACAAGCACTAGAGCATCACTAGAGCTAGAATTTGGTTATTTACCCGTAGGTACCCGTAAGTAAGATAATAATATAGTGTGTACCTTTCCCCCGTGAGATATAATATGTACAACGAATAATCAATCCGCACTATAGCTAGACCGCATTCAAAAGAATGTGCGCAAAAAATTGATGTGACACGAATTCCGTGTTCGCATATCTATTTAAAAAAAATATATGTGTGTTGTTACGATGCAAAAAATGAACACAAAATAAGTTTTTCTAGTAAGTAACCTTTATTAAACTAAAAAATATATATTTATTTGGAATGTCATATTGAGGTTTGCAATACGGGCTTGCCGGGCAACTTTCCCCCGCTTTCTTCTTACCGGACAAAGCTAGGGAATGGTCTTTTGATTGTGGTCGACCTATAACTGTGTAACTAGTTTCGAGGCAAAAGTTTTTTTTTTATTTATTTTAAAAATACAAATCTTACATATTTACAAATTTGATACATAAAAAAAAATTAGGTACATATTTTTTTTATCGTTGTATCTCTCAAAAAAGAGACCAACTCTTGATCCAAAAAAAAAAAAAAAAAAAAGTATATATATAATATATCTATATTAGTAATATATTATATGAAATATGAATTAAGTACTAAGCCATTATATCCATTGACCAGTAAGAAAAAATTCCATATTATTCACACTTTTATGAAAATAACTGCATTACTTTATGTGAAAAAATAAAAAATAGTGATTTAAAATCATTTTATTCAATTTTATGTTTATTTAATTTATTTTGTATACAACATTTAAATCCCAAACATACATATAAATCGTAAATATTATGAAATTAATAAATTGGGAAAGAATGTAAAGCTGATCCTAACGCATTGAATAGAATAGACAAGACAGAGTGGAAAAACCATTTTCGCAAAACTGTCAACAAAATAAGAAAATTAATTTACATTTTTTTTAAATCCGAAACATTTCGCAATTGGAAAATTTGACTTCAGCTTACCACGCTGTAGTGCAGGCAAATCTTTTCCCGATTGAGATTGTACAATGTCTAATAATCAAATCAAAATAATATTAAGAAAACAACACACCTTGTATTAGACGAATATAAAGTGTTATAATTTGTTGATCTAGTAAATAATTAAGGAAAGACACAATGATAGTTTTGTAACTGAAAATCGCACACTACAAAAACACATATTCCTACAAAAAATTATGATACCTCATTTGCGCAACATCATTCATTATTCATATCTATGGAAAAAACAACAGCCCATCAGAAAGATTGCAGACAAAAACAATCAAAGACTTTTTTTATCAAAATATAAAATACAAAAACAAAATAATTTCAGCATACCTACTCATTTTCAAAATCCAAGCGCTCGCCTATATAGAAGAGAAAATATTCTAAATTGAAGATGTAATATTAATAAGAATCTTATTTTTTGAATACTTGAAATGAATAAAGCACTAAGTGACAAATATTTTTTTTTTCAGATTAGTACCTACATGCCTTAGCCAATACATTTAACACTGCACTGAAGTAATCTGTGTTAATTTCCTAGTAATGGAATAAATATTGCACAATTAAGTGCCGCGTCATTTTTTTTTAATAAATAAGGCATTAAACGACATGAGTGTTTTTGTAGTTTTTAGCATTAACATGACTATAATTTCCCAGTAATGGAATAAATATTGAACAAGTATTAAGTGCCACGTCATTTTTTTTTAATAAATAAGGCATTAAACGACATGAGTGTTTTTGTAGTTTTTAGCATTAAAATGACTAATTCACACGAGGTACCGGCGTGTAGTAGTGTTGAGGATATTAATGAAAAGGTGTATGAAGTAGCACATAACGAGCGAAAAAGACTACGTATATTCGCTTTTTAGCTTGTATCTTAAAATGAACATTCTGGCATTTAGTGCTTTATTCATTTCCAGTATTTATTTAACTTTTATAATAAATAAATAAGAATAAGGAAAATTAAAGTTAAAAAAAAATTAATAGAAGGTTCGTTCAAGTGATTTGGGAATGTTGAGCGAATAAATGAGGAAAGAATGGTAAGAAAGGTATGTGACGCAAGTGTTGGCGGCGCTAGAATGAGAGGGCGGCCGCAAAGGGGGTGGCATGACCAGATTAACCAGGTACTGGGAGACCTGTCCTGACGGTCTGGAGACGGTCCTTTTAGGAACCTCAGCATTTATCAGTTTGTATTCGAGGATGTATGAATGTGGATGAGGCGATATTTGTTTATCAGGATAGAAGAGTGTGGCGCTCTATCCTCTCGCACACCCCCGTGAGGAAATGGCGTGACGGTAAGTAAACAAAGAAAACAAACCCTTTCAACAAATTTCGAACTAAGGGCCAGTTGTTTGATCAGGAATAAATGTAATAGTTATGAAAAAAAGCATAGATTTCCACCAATCAAAACACCAGTTTTCGTAAAAATCTATGCTTTTATTCACTCTCATTACTGATTAACTATTACTCCTAACTACTGATCTATCAAATAATGATTATAGATGGATTACGTCTTGATTTTGTACTAGTATAAATAAATAAATAAAAATAAATATAGCTTTATTCCAGAATGTGGGGAGGTTTGTGCAATCCCACACATTCAATATAAAAGAAAATACACACATTAAAAATATTATATAAAACAAAAGAGAAGTCATCCATAAGCCATGTTTTCAGCTCCGTTAGCATCTACAGTGTGGGGCAAAAAGACCTCCCCTATTTTGAAAGGTAACCTCTCGAAATAGGAGAGGTCTTTTTGTCCCGTGCGCTAGTTGTATTTTACAAATTGAATGAAAATATGTATTCCCCATCGCTCGCCCGGACATTTCGTCCACCTCCTGCCTGGATTTAATGGAAACATTATTATTAAGAGGTTTTTTATAACAATGGCAATCCTTCCCTCACAAACTAAATATATCTTCTTCTTCTTCTTCTTCATGTGCCCTGTCGGGTCCCCCCGACGTCGGCGATCATCTGGGAGAAAGTTTCCCTGTCCAGGGCAGTGCGGAACAGCTCTTCCACGCTTCTTATCCCGGTCCACTCTCGGATGTTTCCAAGCCAGGAGTGCCGCCTCCTTCCGACCCCTCTGCGATCCTCAATCTTTCCCTTCATGACGAGCTGAAGGATGGAATACTTTTTACCTCTCATTATATGACCAAAGTATGAAATTTTTTTACTGTGTTAAGTAACTGTCTGTTTGTATTTGCTCTACGTAAAAACTTCAATATTACTAGTCATGTCAGTCCAAGATATACTTAACATTTTACGATGTATCCACATTTCGAACGCCTCTAGGCGATTTAGGGTATTCACCTTCAGCGTCCGTGCTTCAATACCGTAAAGTAGAACTGACCATACATAACATTTGATCAACCTCTGTCTGAGCTTCAAGTTTAAGTCGTCATTACAGAGTAGACTTTTCATCTTATTAAAAGATGCACGGGCTGTCTCTATTCTGCATTTGATCTCCGTATCAGGGTCCAGATTGTCAGTAATACTGCTGCCCAAATATTTAAACTGTTTTACTCTCTCAATGTTGACACCCTTTAATTGAAGGCACACATTTGGATGATTCTCTCGGCTAAAAACCATAAACTTGGTCTTGCTAATATTTATGTTTAGATCACAGTGTTACCTACGATTTTTAAAATGGCATATTTGATAAAAAATAAATTCTGCTAATGAAATACATTGAGAGAATAATAAATTTGATAAAACGCATACTATCGGCCGTATTCTGAAAATTAGCAGTATTGCTATTTCGATATCTTGAGAGTTGTTGTATAACATTGTAATATTATACAATAATAATAATGTTGTCGATGTTGAAGTTTTAAGTTTGATAGGTTTTGAAATTAATGAATTAAAGCAATCAGAAAGTTTTAATGAATACGTAAACAAACGTATTCATAATTTGTTAATAACTTAACGTTAAGCCAAACCTGTCAAACTTAAAACGTCAATATTGACAGAATTACAATGTTATACAATAGCTGTCAAGATACCGAAATAACAGGGGCGTGCAGTGAGAATAAGAAGTATGACTTTTATTTAAACATATTTGAAAAAAATAGAAATTAAATATTTATCTGGCAGAATATTATGAAATATTAAAATCTGAATAATATGTAAATTATATATCTCTTATTTTGGTTTGTTTTCAAAATATATGCTTAGGAAAAAGTCATGCTTCTTGTTCTCACTGCACGCCTCTGCGAAATAGCAATATTGCTATTTTCAGAATTCGGCCGATTAGTTGATGAATTTACTGTTGAACAGGATGATTATTTTGTTAAATACCTATTCATCAAAATAGCGAATGGGAGAAACAGCGTTTTATAACTTATCTAAGTGGGTTTCGAAGGTTAAAAAAAACATATTATCTCAATTTTTTTTAATATAATAAAAATATTTATTTTATTCAAAGTTTTACGTATATAAAAGAGCAACATTTAAAAAATATTTTATAAAATTTTCATTTTATTTGAATATTCAGCCGTTGGGACCTAGATCCTACCTGAGATCCCTTAGGCCCGGTTGTTTCAAGTTGGATTAAAGTAAGCGTTCAATTAAAGCATAGATTTTTACGAAAACGGATCGTCTGATTGGTGGAAAAAGTAAAAATCTATGCTTTAAAAGAACGCATACTTTAATCCAACTTGAAACAACCGGCCCCTAGAAAAAAGCATCCTCGCTGTGGTTAGGACAACTCACGATAGCTTTATCTGAAATCATAAAACCAAATATTTTCTGTTAGTATGTGAGTAAATTTGAATTTTTTGCAGAATTGTATGCAAAGAAGTACAATAATTTTCGGTAAAATCGTAGCCTTGTAAAATAAGTTGTGATCAAAGAAGAAAAAAACCTTCGTTCAATTACTAGACAATCCTATCTTGAAAAAGTGTGTAATGTAAATAAGATCAGTGCAGTAGTTTTTGGGAAATCGTGTCCACCGTCTTCAAAAATATAATTTTGAGAAAAAAATGATTAAAGTTTTAGGTATGAATAAAACGGAGATTTTTTCAAACTTACATAGAATCGTCGATTCCAGCTGCATAAAGCAAAGATCTTGCTGCAGCTGCAATGTCCAGGGCATCCCTTTGCTCTTGCCTGAGACGAATTCTTGCCTCTTGAGAAAGACAAACGATAGCTAAGCAGCTGCCTCGATATACCTGCGACGATCCCAGCCGACCGAGTCTAATGAGAGGAATTTTCAAAGGCTCTCTCTCCTAGAGTTTTACTTCGATTGAATTGAAACTTTGGAAAAATATTCTTGACGTGTAATATTGTATTCTTGACATTATGTAGATGAAAAAATAAAATAAAAATGTATTTTTTGAAATTTCCATGTGGTATTAGTTCCTGAGAAAACGCACTGAATTCAACTTAGGTATTATGTTTTATCTTACTAATTATTATTATTTATTTTAGCAGCGTGCAACAAGATACGTCAATATTTCGGGATCGATTCCTAATTACTAATGGCTTCTAATGTAGTCAGGAATCGCCAAAACACTTTCAAATATTTATTATATATTTCAGACTTTTCTTGTAATTTTATTATTGTAATTTAAGTCATAAGCCCGAATATAGAGTCAATACTTAAATGATTTAAATAATTACGCTTATAAAGCGTACCTTAACCTTTTAATCATTAAGTATTATCTCTGTATTCGGGCAATACCTAGTATTACAAAGATTTCGTCAAACTTTTTGTTTTTTATTCACTGATTTGTTTTTTACATGCTAACAGCCAGCAAATAAATTCAGATGATTTCTAACCATATCAATGTGGAAATTTAGTTTTTCAGTGCTACAGAAAATGTACCGTTACTTAAATCCGATTATTTGTTTGTATCCTTCATTCTTTATACTTCAACCTTTACCATTCAAAAAGTACAAAACATATATTTATATCTCATGCCTCACATGAAAATGGAAGACATATATTTATAAATGTGTAAGAATCGAAATAACGAATATGGATTAGTTAGTCGAACGATAAAATTAATTCAAACATAAATAATGTTTTAAATTTCCTTTCAACAACTACAAAAGTAGGTACTTCAGTGAGCTATAAAGATTAATTATGCACTCTGCGTTATACAAAACTCACCTCAACAATTACATTAACGACATGACACTTGAAATTTATGGTAATTTTCCTTTAATTTCAAGATACCAAATTTCGGCGACACATTTTCATGGAAGTATCGTGAATGCCATCTTTTTATCGTCAAGAAATGCGAATATATTATTTAACATTACTGCTCTATCAGATTCCCCGGAGTGTTGCTATCATCAAAATAATTAAATGGAACATTTGTTGCATAATGTTTTCTTATTTACAAATAAATTTGCCAACATTCGGTATAAAACCACCACGCTTCATTGGTCCGCGACCACTAGTATTCCGAATTTAAAGCGCGACCGACAACGCGCACGCGCATTAGAGATTCTGGGTTCAAAAACTTTTTTTTGATTTGCAGTTTATCACAAATGCTTTTAGGCAAGAACTGTTTTTAAATTATCGTGTCTATATACGCAGCTTTTCTCTCGTAAGAATATAAGCGCGTAAATGAAAAACTCACCTAAAATTAACATTAATTTGAAAACACTAGTTCATTATTTTTTTAAGGTTTTAAGTGCTTTTGTTTCTGTGTGAAATACGATTTCCCTTTGTGTTGGCAAACAGCCTGTAATGGATAGCAAAATTATTGCGAAAAATTTGCTTGTCCAGTAAAAAAAGTGTTAAGCATAAGAATTTATACATTGACAAGTTTACGTTGGAGTTATAAACAAGGTAAATGAATTATTGTGTAAATTTTTAATAATCAACCGACTAAAATCGGAATTTTATGTAATATTGCAAATATTTTTAATTATATTTTAACTTTTGAAATCTTTATGGTCCGTGTCCATTACAACATGCATTATGGTTTTTCGATAAACCGATTTACCGGTAAAAAATAATTCATTACTGGTAAATAAACTTCGAAGTGCCGGTAATTTAGGTAAATTATTTTTCACTTTTGAATGCATTATAGATATAATAATATTTTTATAGTATGATGTTAAGTGACGATATTTGCAGAAAGCAGGATCTTTGAATGTTTTGTTGTATGGTTCATTTACCCGGAATTTTCTCGGCGTGATACAAAGGGTGCACGGGTGTTGGGATCTGAGTCTGAGAAAAGTTTCGCAATTTCCAATGCACTATACATTGCGTTTTTCAATGTTTCGTCACTGAAATTTCGTCAATTATTATAATAGTGATATCCTAATGTGTAGAGTAAGCGATTTTATATAATCTCAATATTTTATTTTATTACTGTACTAGCTGTAATATGCCAGTTCCTAAAGAATAAGTATATACTTATTTATAGCCGACACCCATGAAATAGTTATAACGACTTTTATCAATATATTTGAACATTTTTATTAATATTCCCCCTGTCGGCAGTCAATGATAATTCTAAGTTGTATATGTAATGTATTTTTGAAGGGTAATGCAGGCTCGGTGGTAGAAATACTCGTTGCCGCTTTAGCATTTGCTGGCCCGAGGTTCAAGCGTTATCTCCGGCCATTTAATTTGGGTTTTTAAGCCGTGAATGTTACACGAAGTGACGGGGACAGACAGACAGACAGATGGACGGACAGACAACGAAATTATTATTTAAATTATTCATTACTGAGTTGTGTATTATTTTAAAAAGCGTAAATAGTTAGTATTGATTCTTAATAATAGATCGACAAATAAATAGCATTATACCATTAATTAGATTGTTTCTAATTAATTGCATTTGAAAGTAACCGATTTCTATTAGATGCATTATAACCTTGTGTATAATAAAATTAAGTGGTAATATTTATATAAAATAAATATTAATATGTAACTATTGCTTGTCTGCCGAAAATTTTTTGGATCGATTTTTAACCCCTTTGCCGTGATCCGATCGAGCTAAAACTTTGCAGGCAGACTCGTGGCGACGATAAAAATGATCTTACAATTTTTTGTTAAAAAAAATTTATTATAGTATAATTTTGGATTTTTCTAAATTTTAACGGTTTTTTCGAATTTGAAATCATACAAATGAGAAAGATGTCCGACGCGTGGAGAAGGCGCGAAACCCGTTTCAACTAGTCTGACTCGAGCCATGGATCCGATCAGACGGTTTCGCTGACGCCGTGTTATTATTATTATTATTTATTATTATTATTATTACGTTTTCAAAATTCCGTAACTTTTAAGGATAATAATATACATGGAATAGATTTTCCACATGAACTTAAAGCGAGAGGAATATGTTGATATAATATCAAATTGGAAACAATACAAATGAGAAAGGGAGTATAATAAAAATTAGTTTTTTATAACATTTTTGTCAATTTGTTGTAATGGGTTGCTGTTTGACGTACAACAATCATGAAGTGAGGCACGACACGGCAAGCGTGTACACGATGAACCACAAAAGCCGATAGTAGCCTCCTTGGAATCTCGTGGGAGCTGTCTCTCCTGTCTCAGATATTGTCTTGAGTCGAAAATCTCATAAAAATCTCAACTTTAGATTCGGGCCATTGAGTTACGCGAAAGTTACACGAAAGTGTAACAACTTAATGGCCGGTGTACTTATAACGCCCAAACGTAGGAACTAGTTTGTCGTAATTTTAAAATTTTATAGAACATTGGTTACAGATTGCAATTATGATGACTGGAAAAATTGGCTAGGTTGGAATATTACATAATATAGGGATTATATTTGTGTTTCAATATTTGCGTGCTTAATATATCGACGACCCCTACTTAAATTTGGACATAACAAAAAAGCATTTTTTTTGTAGACAGAAAATATTAAGAATTTTCTTAAGTTTTTACGGCCACTCAGAATCTTCTGGTTTGTGTCTTTTGGGGTATTGTACCATGTTTTTAAAAAAGAAAATATTCTTCTCCGAAATACAAAATTGAAAAACATTTCAACTTTTCAAAGAAATTTCAAAGAAAAAAAACTGACGTAAAATAGGAAAAATATGTAAATCCTCAATTCCTGTAAAGTTCGAACGGCTCTCCTGTAAATTATCTATTATTTACGTTTAGTTTAGTTTACGTAGGGACCGATCAAACATAATAATTTCGTTGTCTGTCCGTCCGTCCATCTGTCTGTCCACGTAACTTCGTATAACGTCCGTAACTGGCTATAACCCGTCATTTTTGACGGGTTACAGCTAGTTATGAATAACCTTGGTCTAAATGGCTGCTCGCTTTTTCGCATACACAAGGTTTATAAAAGTCGCCCTAACCTCGTCATAAGAATATACGCTTGTTAAAATGCCCGCTGTCGTTCGCGGTTTGCTATTTAGCATATTCAGCAATGTTTATACAGGCGTTTGAAACATAGACGAGATTCGCAGAAATATGCAACATAATTAATCGACGTTATGTTATTCAAAAATTTTTCACATTTCTCGAAATTACTAGTTTGTTTTATTAGTAACCACTTAATTAATTATTATTTTTTAAATTTTCCTCCATATTTAGCGCGGCGACGCCATGCAGAACGAACACTATCGACGAACGCGCTGTTGTACTGATTGTGGACAAATACTTTCAGGCGCAGCTGATTTATTTTTTAACCTTAAAAATAAATCGTAATATTTAGAATGTAATCTTTATTGATGATAGATCGCTACGTCAATTTTTATTTTATTTTAATGTATTTTTGATGACTCGAGGTGATGTAATCCTTTAATTTCTATTAAAGACTGACTGCAACTCATCAAAAATTACGTAATTTTATTATATATTTCGGCCGCCAGTTGAGGCTGTGAGAACAGCGCTATCTAGAATAGCGTAGCGGCTTGATAACGTTAGTGATGGACATTATTAAATAGAGAATAATTAGTATGCTTTTTTGCTTTTTATACCTCATTATTATATTATACCTCAATATTATTTGAGCCACCTGGCAGCGTTAGTGACAGACATTGTTGCGTAGAGAATTATACTTTTTTTACTTCATTTGATACACCTCATCATTAATTGTGCCTTCTGGTAGCATTAGTGACGGACATTATACAGAGAATTATATATTTTGAATAATGATTGATACCAATAAGATATGTGATTATGGTAATGTAACCTAAAATATTTTATTAAAAATAATAATGTTTTCATTTAATATTTAAAATCAACTAGCTGTAACCCGTCAAAAATGACGGTACTTTTACACGTCGATTCCTAAGGAATAATTATTTATTAGTTATATATAAAAGAAAAAAAAGAAAGGAAAAAATTTCTGTAAAGTTAAAAAATAAAAAAGGAAAAGAAAAAAAAATACGCAAAAAATTACTTACAAAATGAAAAAAATTACGTAAAAATTTTTAATTAAAAAAATTGAAAAAAAAATACTAAAAAGAAGACAAGTTGAACGGACGGACGGACAGACAGACAACGAAATTATTATAATTGGAATTTTGAAATCTTACTAATTATGAAAAAGGATCAGCTATTAAAAAATTCTAGGAAATTAAAAATGATTCTAGGAAATTACAGACGGAACAATTTTGAAATCATACTAATTTGAAACGGAATGAGAACAGTCATTGGATAGGAAGTTATGGAAGGACAATCGAAATTATTATTAATCCAAGCTCTGCATGGGTTTGAATAAAACCTTATTGACGCACTTTATTTTATTTATTTCTAGGTAAAGCTTCAAAATGGCGATTTTATATCGTGCAGCGGTGTTGCTGCTTTTCAGCCTGACGACTTCAAATGTGTTCAGCAGACCGATCCTAACATCTGCCAAGGTGAAGGCGCTGGACGACTTCTTGAAGGAAGTCACCGACGCAGAACCAGATGAAGGTACGCGTGACCAATTACGCTTCGTTACAGGATCACTTTCAAATGCTAGATTGTCGTAAACATATAACACGTGAGCAGGGTTAATCGGCAAACGCCGGTTGTTTTAACCTTCTGGTACCGGAACATCGAAAATAGTATCGGGTCCCGGAGTGGGGTACAAAGTGACCCCAGTCAAATCTGCGTTTTAAAGAAGTATAATGGTTTGAAAATGTTCTATAATATTTTTAATTACATTTCTCATACAAGCTGAATAATATTTTGACGTCTCTTTACTCACAAGCGCCCGACCGACGGAATCTGAGCAAGCAGATTGACGTAATCGTAAGCTTCAAAAATAAGATTTTTGGGGTTAAGTTGTGCCCCATTCCGGAATGGGAGTGTTAACTTCTAATGTAGTTGGCTTAAACTCGTTTTATATCGTTTAACCCTGTGTGCGTGATTTTTGATGTCATCAAATTTTTTTTTGTTCTTCAATGTTTCGACATTGAAGTGTCGGTAACGGCTAACCCTATCCACAATTCAAGAAACGGAACTCCAGATATTAAAATCGTCTCTTTATGAACAAAAAGCATTTAAAATCGTAAAAAAAACTTAAAAATTTGTTGCAAATTAAAAAGTGTATTACTTTATTAAAATTGAACATTTATTAATTACTTTAGTAGAGTTTTTCATCATATTTTTTATACTAAGAATCTATTGATCTTTTTTAAGCACTGAAAAATAATTTTTGGCCGCGGCCTGTCGATTAATGCTTATATTTTCATAATTATTGAAAAAAATGTTCAGTTTATTACTTTTATACAAGAACAAAGCATTTATATAACTCATCGGCCTAAAAAAATTGTAGTCTAGTATATAAATGCTCTGAATAATAAAAACCCACATTTTCGAATTGTGGAATTCGGTAAATCGAAATCCGGGTATCGTTTTACTGCCTCTGGCGCATACGCCATTTTCTAGTATTATTAATTGTCATAAAGACTGCTGATTATACTGACTCCCGAAGAAAGAATAAAAGAATTTTACCTTCCATTAAATTCCTATTTTGTTTCCCTCGACGCCTGGAATCCATTATGAGAGAACAGCCTGCTGTTTCGGCACTTATACACGCGTTCCTACCCCCTCTGATTCCCTGTTTGCGACAATTTATTCCCGCTGGTATCCCTGTTTCCGGTTACGTCGGCGCAACGGTTTTTCTTTCATATGACTCATAATGCACCAGGTAGGGATTACCTGGATTCCAGGCGTCGAGGGAAACAAAATAGGAATTTTAATGGAAGGTAAAATTCTTTTATTTTGTGTTCCGTCTCGACGCCTGGAATCCATTATGAGAGATCTGTTTGTTATCACCTGGTGACCTAGTGGTTTGACGTTATATGTGACTGCCTATATTGGCGTAAAGAGAGGCGCTAATGAGCTCTGGGGGCATTGTTGCTTGGGGTTATCTGCTATCTCTCTTTGGTAGAATTTTCGGAAGGTGATTTCACTCTGCCAGTTTCCCCTTGACAAGATCTCCTCTATCGGGTAGTTTTCCAGCCAATTCAACGAAGCCACAGCAGAACGAACACTTCCTGGCGTTGCTTCCACTCCAGCCTCTCTTAGGATTGACTTGATCCAACCACCTATCATTGTCCGTGAAGCTGGCTTTACTTCACCTGCTGTCGTCACAAATAGTTCTTTCATGTCCGGCTTTCGTCTCGGCTGTGAGAGTGAGACCAGCTTTCGGATCCAAAACAAGGGGTTGATGTTCCTTTCATCCGATGCGCTCAACCTCCATCCCGATTGTTTGTGTCTTGCCGTGTCAGTCTTCGCTCCAAAGGCTGGCCATAGCGTGATGGAGTCTCCTTTGTCGATCAATCGGTCCGGGGTGACTCTGAGAAGTGTCAGATCTTGGACTCTTCGCCCAGATGCCATGATGAGTAGTATGGCCGTCCTCCTTGACACGTCATACAGGCTGTTTGGAACGGACAGGGTTGAGCCATGTAAAAAATGAGAACATAACATGACCACTATGAGCGGCGCGTGTCCAAAATAAATCAGCCGCTACATACAGAAAATTGCATTGGAGACGAGGCGTGTATGCCGCTACTGAAAATCGGGTTGCCGCTCGGAGCGCGCGCAAGTCAGTGCCCAGCGGCTGTTGCCGCGACTGGAGGGGGGCCGCGCGCGCATACTGCTTCCAACTAGCTGTAGAACAACATCGTCCGGACACTAGCCCGGAGATTGGCCCTTTGTTGAATGAATATGAAAAATGCAGCCTGTTTGGCTGCCGATGTTATTTCCAGCTACAAGTGTCGATACAAATATGTGTGGAATTTGTATATGTTATGAAAATATTTTAAAAATATGTTGATGTCTTGTAGGAAGCAGCGCTTGGCGCCCTTTTTGTATGCAATATTGTCATGTGCATTATGTTGAATCTCTGATGAGAAAAATGTATTGGAATTTTATGAATTTTTATGAATAAAATGGAAATAAATAATTTTTTATTTGGCACCTATTGGTGCGTGGACAAAGGTTAGAAGTTTGAGCCGAAGGGATTCTTCCGCGATGTAACGCCCCAAAGTAAAGTATGTGTGTGGCACGCGGTACCCGCGATGTTCGCCAACACTAAATGGGCATGAGTGTGGCACGCAATATTCGCCAACACGGGAGACGAGTCTCGCTGCAGAGGGTCTCGTCTCTTTCTTTCCGCCGTTGAATCCGCCGACGGGCAATAAATGTTTTTTGAATATTCAGAGATTTTACAAACTTACCTGACCGGCTAGAACTTCTAACGCCTAGTACTCAAATTCCGAGCCCCCGTCTGAGATGCGTATATGGGATACCCTCCACGGGGGCCCGAAGGCC
>JADDOH010007992.1:0-47938 GCA_016648135.1 Agrypnia vestita | reverse complement strand
ACCAGACAAACCATGCCCCAAGCGAAAATTGACTCCAAAAAAGTTACTTGTGAGCGTTTGGTGGACTAGTGCTGGTGTCTTTCACTACAGCTTTCTTAAATCTGGCCAGACGATTACGGCAGATGTCTATTGTCAGCAACTGCAAACCATGATGGAAAAGCTAGCTGCTAAACAACCGAGGCTGGTTAATCGCTCTAGGCCACTGCTGCTTCATGATAACGCTAGACCACACACTGCACAACAGACGGCTACCAAATTAGGGAGCTTCAATTGGAATGTCTAAGACATCCACCGTACTCTCCGGACCTTGCCCCAACAGATTACCATTTTTTTCGAAATTTGGATAACTTCTTGCAAAGGAAAAAATTCAACTCCGATGGGGCAGTCCAAACCGCCTTCAAAGATTTTATTGATTCCCGTCCGAATGGTTTTTTTAGTAAAGGGATCGATGAACTACCTATGAGATGGCAAAAGTGCATAGATAGCAATGGTACATACTTTGATTAAATAAATATATTATAATTAAAAAAAATCGGCTTTATGTTCCTCCCATACTAAACGCAAATTTCATATGTAAGGACCTAATATTATTATTTTTTATAATGTTTGAAACAGCCGAAAAATCCTTCATATTATCGAATTTCGGCATGGCTTTCCGAGATAATATTTGTTTTTTTATGAAGCCAGATCTCAGATTTTTGGTACAATGTGGCTGAAACTTCTGTCACAGTCTTGACTGCCCTTTCAACGGCTTTCTTGCGGCATGGCAGGCGTAGTAATGAGAGTTCTCTTTCTGCTTTTGAACGACAAAGAGTTGGATGTTTTTGTCAGGTATGTATTTCAAAATTGATGGATCGGATATATTCTCCTGCCAGTCAATGAGATCTGTGTAAGACAATGCATCCAATTTTATAGTAGGTAGTTGAAACAAGTCAGTCAGAATTGCGATTAATAAATTTTCAGGGGGTGCGAAGTAGCTGTTTCATTGAATTACAGATTCTATTATGGCTTTCATTTCTGTGGACAAATATCCTGTTGCAGTGATGAGTTTGAACAGGTGCCGTGTTCCATCTTTATTAGGTTTTAAGTTTTTAGAAGAACATTCCATTAAAACATACAAATGCAGAATTCGATTAGGTTGAGTTAGCCATCGAGCATGAGACATTTTGCCTGGCGATTTGTTAACTAAATCCTTAGGAAACATGCTTTTTGAAATCGCTGAGACTATTCAGAATAAATATAAGGCAAAAGGTATTAGCACTCACCAAATATATTTAAATATGTTTGGTCAGTGCTAATAGTGCCTTGAACAGAAAACTCGGGTAACTCTGTTGAAATACATTGAAATCGAATAATGGGCCTTTTTTCACATACTTCTAGATCTTTACCGATTCTCCCTGAAAATGTTTTTGATCTCGATGTGCCACCATCAATATGTAGAAGTAAGTGCCGAAACGGTACTTCATTCATATGAAGTAAGCAGATAATCCACTGCAATGTTTTACCTAATCTGTTTTCAAGCAGATATATGACTCCTCCGTATTTACCAACGTTCACGTTAGTTCCATCATATGCAACAGCCACCAAAGACTTCATAGATATTTCTGATTTCAAAAAAAAAACGGTGATTGCTTGGTTTATACATTTCGATGTGCCAAAAGCTGTAGCAAATGCAAATGCATTCGTAAATGTTCTTACACTTACAAGACGAAATATCAAACAATATTTAACTGGTACGGCGAAATTCTTCTAATTTCTTCTTTGGTATTTCAGGTTTTTCAAAGATCGTTGAATTTCAGATGATACCTTTTCAACGTCACTTTCCGTCGTTTTTTTGCATAGTTGGAATAGAAGCTCTTGACTATATTTCTTTAATTTTTGCAACGACAATATTCTCTATTTCCTAAGAAAGTGGGTTCATTATTAGTTTCATTATCACGTTTTATCTTTTGCCGATTCCACTCAGAACTTTATAACATGTTCATAGGTTGGTAACATATTACTTTTAATATCACCTGAATCACCAAACAACGGATATATCTGCTTTTGACGTGTACGAACCATATTAAAAATAAGAAAAACGATCCCGACACAACCTCGAGTAATTGCGGCCAGAGCTATACTGACACTGACTAAATACGTGAACAGGGCGCACGTACGCCCTAGGTGTTTCTCGACTCTCCCACACTGAAAAAAAAAGAAAAATCGTCATCAATCCGGAGGCAGTTAAACTTATCAGAATGTAATGATATTTTACATATGTTAATTTGAGACCATTTGGCACCTTTTTATCGATGTGCTCCTTAAGAAATGACAAAAAATAATTTTTGGCCCACCCTACTGTACATATAAAACTCAACGTGTGTCTGTCTGTCTATCTGTTTTCTATACAAATCTATACCGTTTGTTCGATTTTTAACATAGACGACTTCCCCCCCCTTTATCCCTTGCCAACCCCTATGATATATTTTCCATTCAAATCTGTACCGTTCGACCGATCTGACTTAAATTTTGTATATTTATTTTCGGCGGATAAGATAAGTGATATATTCTCCCTCCCCCAATTATATTTTTCATGCAAATCTGTAAAGTTTAACCAATCTGACGCATATTTTGCATACTTATTCTTTTGGACCCGTCGGATAATAAAGGAGACATTCTTCCCTCCTTCCTTTACCTCACCCCTTCCCCACGACATATTTTTATATTTTCCATGCAAATCTGTATCGTTGGACCGATCTCACTCGAATTTGCATACTTATTATCTTACATATTGCATGTTTATTCTTTAGAATCCGGCGGGTAACATTGATAGTATATATCCCTCTCCTTTACCCCTTCCCATCCCCATGATACATTTTCCATGCATATCTGTACCGTTCGACCACTTTGACCCAAATTTTGCACACTTATTCTTCGGGATACGGTGGGTAACGTAGGTTTAATTTTCCCCTCCCATTTTATCTCTACCCCTTTTCGGATATATTTTCCATGCAAATCTGCACCGTTCGACCAATATGATTTTGTATACTTATTCTTTAAGACCCGGCCAGTAATATCGGCGACATGTCCACTTTCCCACTTTACCCCTTCTCCCTTTACTCTTTCCTCTTTTAGGTTTTGTTCAGACATACGGCAATCGTGCGATTGCAAATCGCGCATTTTGAAACTGAAGAATTGTGTCATGTGTTCAGACAGCCGCGGTTAATAAGCGATTTGTGTGCGCAAATAGCGTCAGTTAATAAACGTCAGTTTGACAGCTTGTGCCGTTCTCCATCTTTGAATATCAGAGATAAATTCGCTCATTACTTTGTGAACGACGGCCGTGTTCCATGGCAAGACACAAAAAATATAATTCTGTTAGTTCATTTTTGGTGAATAAATACCTACTTACCTAAAATACTATTTTTTTCCAACGTGTCTTCACCATTTCCAAATATCTCCACCAACTACCAACTCCTGCCAAGCTTGGTTCTTGTCAATTTTATTTGAGTAATCCTCATACTGAAGATCCCATATTGCAGGTCTTTTCTCCACTTCATCAATAGAAAGTTCAGTGTCAAAGCAACCCATAACAAGCTCACGCGTGCTCCTGTTGTGACTTGCGAACCGCGCGGTGCCCGCAACGCTGAGGGAAGGCTCCATAGTAAGAACGATTACACACAAACCTACATAAATTAGACCCGCGCAGGTCCCACGCGATTCCGAAGCCGTGCGGTTTCCACTGTATCTGAACAAGCCCTTACCCCTTCCTCTGATATATTTTCAATGCAAATCAAACCTATGTTTCCCTCCACAAACTTATTTTTAACTTTATCCTGAACTCGTGCAACGCCGGGTACGAACAACTAGTTATTAATAAAAGACGGCTTTATGCTTACTTATCCTGCGCAAGATGTATATGATTACTGATATTTTGACCATTGAACTACTTTTTGATAGTACGCAGCCATGACAAACTTTTTACCCATACCTCTGCTGTACTACGAGGATATTGTACCCTGCGATTAAAACTTGCGAGACATTATATTTCTCACAGCGAATAGTGTGTCGGATAAATGCTGAATTTCATCATTTCATAGTTACTCGTATTATATAACATTCGTATTCTTTTGCGTTATACTTTCAATGAGAATAGTCGTAATACTGGAATCGCAAATAGTTACTCTGAATGACAGCGTATATTTCTTGCTCATTCCACGAGTTTTATGTTTTAAGCGGGTCAATTCATCATATTATAGACCCTCCATGAGGGGTGATGCACTTCATCCTTCAAACATGGATTCCAAATCATATTGAAGAAAGATTTTGCTTGATGTTTAGTTCTTTGAATATCGAAGCATTTGTTCTGCGGGCTTTCCATTGTATGCGGAGTAAGTTTTGCAAGCATTACGATTCCAAAACTTCTCTTCTGCTCCCGTTTCCTTAGGAGTCCATGTTCCAACACCAGAGAGAACAATTGAGAAGACAAGGATTCTGATGAGTCCCATTTTATTTTTGTTGATTATGCTTCTGTGTCGCTAAATCTTTTTGATGCTCTACATAACTATACAGGGTTATTTGGAAAACATTAATAACCTCGCACGACTATATTCCAGCATTTCTTTCTTTCAATATTTCTTACTTATTTTTTACAAAACTTGAATTATCATAACAGTAACTTATATCAATTACGAAATATTCATTCGTTTCTGTACAAGTTAAATAAAATGATAAAACCCTGCAGAAAACCGTTGGAAGTTTTTTATTATTTTATTTGACTTGTATTCAAAGTAATGAATTTTTCATATTCGATATAAGTTACTGTAATGAGTCCAGCGTTTTACAAAAAATAAGTCAAAAATAATGAAAAGAATGCAAACTTTGACGTCACATAACTATTGATAACATTTTTATGCATATTTTTTTTAAATGAAAATATTGTCACGGGATCGTGGCCGTTGGAGACAAATCAAACATTTGAGATTTATTCATCACTTTTCTTTTCATCACCAAAGTCACTGGACACGAATTAAATTGAAACACTTTACTTTAATTCAGGCAATTTCTCACTGATCACTTGTAAGTAAAATACTTAAAACTCTTCTTTCAAGAATATTCGCACGTTTTTTGAACACTGACAACTTCACTATTGAACGCTCGATGGGAACTCTCTTATTTTATTGTCGCTGGTCGCACTGAATTGCCGCTTCGCTTTTTATCTCTGGTTTCGCTTTCTCTGTTCTTGCCTCGCTTGTTAAAATCAACTATTCGCGCAGCGGTTCTGTCGCCCCTTGATTAGAAAATATCACTTCGCGAAAGTATGATTAACTAATTTCTAAACATTGCAATATTAAATATATTTACATTGTCACAATTAAACAGTCGAGGTACGTTTTATGCGAAAACAATTAAATCCAATTTCTTTCGCACCCCGCGCAGGTAGTTTCTATTTATTCCTAAAAGCTTCAACCCCCCCGAGTGTGAAATTGTAATCATCCACTTACTCCCGGTCCCCCCTCCCCCTAACACGTTATTACCTGCTCATCTTCACATTAATTGGGCTGAAAGGGAAAGCTATGAATAATAAATTAATACGATAAAGTGAGACCGCCGTACAATTTAATCGTCGTGTAAATCAGTTTTTCTAATTGCGCCACGCAAATTTTGCGGCGGGGCACTGCGACCCTCGCGGCCCGCCCTCCGCTGTTTAACATACAAATAACGCGACGATGTAAGTTTTTACTACCCTCTACTCTGTTCAGTGGGCATTAAGGGCTTGTTCAGACACAGCGGGAACCGTTCAGTTTCAGAATCGCGTTTCAAAACACGCGATTTGTGTCATCTGTTCACACAGCCGCGGTTAATAAGCGATTTGTGCGCGCGAAAATAAACGTCAGTTTGACAGTTCTGGTGCCGTTCTCCATCTTTGAATATCAGAGATATATTCGCTCATTACTTTGTTAACTACGGCCGTGTTCCATGGCAAGACACATAAATATCATTCTGTCAGTTCATTTTTGGTGAATAAATACCTACTTCTCTAAAATACTCTTTTTTTCCACCATTTCCAAATATCTCCACCAACTCCTGCCAAGCTTGGTTCTTGGCATATTTGAGTAATCCTCACACTGAAGATCCCATATTACAGGTCTTTTCTCCACTTCATCAATAAAAAGTTCAATGTCAAAGCGATCCATAACCGTAAAAAAGAGAATATAATCCACGCGCGCTCCTGTCGTGACATGGAACCGTGCGGTGCCCGCAACGCGACTGAACGCTCTCGTAAGGCCCCATAGTAATAGGATCGTGCGCGCGCCGTGCGGGTTTATTTTCTAGCGGTTGGGTTGCGGGCACCGCAGCGGTTGACTAACCGCACGGTTGTGTCTGAACGATCACATACAAACCTAGGTAAATGAGACCCGCACGGATCTCATGCGATTCTGAAACGGCACGGTTCCCGCTGTGTCTGAACAAGCGCTAAGTCATTATTAATTTTATGCAGTTTCAATACCGATTCGTCGGCCTGGTGAATAGCGATATATCGTAAACGTCATCTCCTCCATAATGCTGGTACCCGCGTACGAAAGATGCAAGTGGGAATATTTATTTATTTATATGTATAGCTGTAGCTGAGTTTGAGTTTATCGGCAAATTGAATAACCGTGGTCATTTAAAACCAAATTAATTAATCAATTAGAAAG
This sequence comes from Agrypnia vestita, assembly GCA_016648135.1. Classification (NCBI taxonomy): domain Eukaryota; kingdom Metazoa; phylum Arthropoda; class Insecta; order Trichoptera; family Phryganeidae; genus Agrypnia; species Agrypnia vestita. Next base: position 41,255 of record JADDOH010007992.1, on the reverse strand, counting down.
ACATACAGAAAAATCAAATCCACGATAAAATATTTGGCTGCTATCGGGATAATTTTTTAGTGGGTATGATTTTTCTGTAGGTATGTCTTTCTAATTGATTAATTAATTTGGTTTTAAATTTCACAGAACTTTGTTCTGAAAAAATTGCAACTTCACAATAATAATGTGTACTTGAATGTAATACCATGGTCATATTTAATCCAAATAACACGTAAATATCGGGTATTAGATTGATACTTTTTGGAATCAATTGATATTATTTTTTTTATCTCTTGAGTTTATACATTTAATGAACCTGTTTCGGAAACAAACATTTCCATCGTCAGGGTGACGAAACCTTATCCTCGACGTTTAATTATTTTCATTACTTTAGTTGTTGTACTAGTTGTAGTACTAGTACATAGAGTAGCTTGTTGGTCTTGTGGTTAGGACACTCGCCTCGTGATCCAAAGGTCGCGGGTTCGAACCTCACTCCAGACTAGCAAGTTAGTCCTATTTTCATAGCACAAGCGTTTAGCTTAGTTTGAAAATAGTAAGAATATTGATGTGACACGTATTCCGTGTTCGCATCTCTATTTAAAAAAAAAAAAAAAATATTTTGATATCTACATGTTTTACTAATTTCTGATGATTCAAAATTATGGAATTTGGAACCAATATGCAAAATAAATATTTTTTGTATACACTTCAGAAATATAGATGTATTATTACCACAATATGCGAAAACTATGTATAAGTATACTATGTCATGGGAAGGACCATAGATGTCTCTAGCATAATCCCTACAAATATTTGAAAGAATACTTATTTAGAATATACATACAATTTCGTAAAAAATTGATAAGGTGTTGATGTTCTTACGGTGAAATTGGTGAACGTTGCATTGTGTAAAGAGATCACTTCAGCCGGCTCATACAGATCATAAGCCCAAGGCTATGGGAAATATGCATTGAAGTCTTTATAGGGTGTTTAAAGACCTCCATGCATGTTTCCTATATAAATAACTTCATCTCTGAGACTCTTCTATCATTTATCTTTATTAAAAAACAATTGGTTAAATAAGTAAACTTAAGTGGTTATATAAACAAAGTATATACACTGTGTTTGGGATAAATATTTAAAATATTAATATTTTTGTGTGGGATGCAGTAGGTATCAACTTTGACCTTTTAACCTGCCTTATTGGCTAGACTTTTGTCTGTGTTAAAATATATCTACAGTTTTGTCATGCGTTTTAAATGAGTAATTGAATTGAATTGTAAAATATTAAATTCATGAAGTGTTTTAGTTTTTGTACATAATTTAACCATAAACATCTACTCATTTTAAACATACGCTGGATCAATTTTATAATTATTATTTTTGAACAATTTCAATACATCATATATAAAAACGTTGATAGTATTGTTGGAGTTAATATAACTAGTAAAGTGTGTGTCACTATAAAGGTTTTGTATATCTAGTGTTGTTATCTTAGATGTACAACAATGGTGCCTGGATATAAATACACAATGCGGAACTGTATGGCAATTATGGAGATGCCAGTTTGTTTGTCAATGAAAACTGAACGATTATGCTGACTGGTAACTATTGACCGCACGGAAGAGTAAGAACGAGCAAGTACATATTATACAGTGCTCTGCAAGGGTGTGTGATTGTAAGATATTGGGAAGGTCGAAGATGAGATGAGTTGTGGCGGATTGTCACGCTTCGGAATGACAAACTGGAAGAAATGCGCTACAGACAAGAAGTATACGCCGGCAAATTCTGTACGCGGCCAAGACTCATCAAAGTGACGATGATTTTGTCTGTAAAAAATAACTAACCAGCTAAATAACCATCACGCTGTTTCCCCTCGGAGATAAGGCAGAGAGAATAGAATGCTACACTCATCTATCATTCACTTTCTTACAGCTTCTCACGAACGGTCTTCGATTTTAAATTATAGAAGTAGTAAAGAAATTATAAATTTTAAAACTGTTCTCTACAAAATATTGTATAATACTAACAGGTTGTTAATATTCTTTATTGTAAAAAATCTATTTTTGTCTATCGGATCACACAATAGAGAAGTTTCACAAATTATTCGAGAAAAAATATGACACAAATATTTGAACCCTATTAGGTAGGTATTATAAAAGCGTAAACATGAAAATCATTTTAAATAAAGTTTTACACGGTACCTAACTATTATTCTACATTATTAATTAAAAAGATCTAAAATATAATAACGCTTAAATTGTAAACATTCTGCAGTACGAAGTAGACGTGCCCATCCTGTTTTTATTTAATTACCTAGAGCGTAATAACTTTTGAAACGAGATTGGCTTATTAAGCTTTTCAATTAATGTCGTATTACTGTTCCTCTTCGACTCCTGCGCGTCACCTGCGGCCGCAGGGCGTGGCGGGACGGTCGCCATCCGGTCTGGCCGGCGGTGATCACCGGAGGACGGCGGCCCGCCCCCGCTCGGGGCCCAGACACGCCCCCGCAGCGCGGGGAGGCCGTAAGGACGGAGCCCTCACCCATTGAGGGGTGGTAAGAAGGCGCGACAGGGTCTGAAGACAGATACCATGTACATTTTTCCTCTGCAAACTTTCAATGGTGGAAGAATCATAAATATTACAATGTTGTCGCGGCGGTGGGAGACAAATAAAACAATTTTAATTAGTAAATGTTTTATTTAACCCAAAAAATCACTGAAAACGAACTAAACTGAAGCCGTATTACTACTCTGTCAAGAAAGTACCGGGAAAAGGTCAATATAACACAAAATTGTAGTTATTCTTCCAAATTTATTTGATTTTCCTTCAAAGTAGGCCCCTTCAGAAATAATACACTTTCTCCGACGAATAATCCAATCGTCAAAACCTTTTTAAACGCATTTACAAGAATCGACTTCAGTTCTCGCCGTGAATTCTCTTTTATATACCTTCTATCGACAGAAAAGGGATGCCAAAAAGTGGTAGTTTGAGTTTTGGAAAGAGAAAAAAGTCGTCCGGAGTCACATTCGGTGAATTCGGTGGTATTTGTTCAGTTTTTGGCCAAAAATTCGTTCACAATGATGGCCTTGGGCGATGAAGCATTGTTGCGGTGCAAAATCCGAGAATTTTCTTTCCGCAAATCTGGCCTTTTTCGATGAATTTGCTCTTTCAAACGCCGCATAACGCTCGGACAATATTCTTTATTTACCGTCAGATCTTTTGATAATAAAATAAAAACTTCGCGATAATAAAAAAAACAGTCAACATGACGTTGACTTTTTTTTACAGATAATAATAATAAAAAAAAAGATAACAGATAAGAATAACAGTATAGAAGAAATCCAGAAGCGAATATGAGTGCAAAATGCTATTTTTTCATCCTCCAAAATTATATAAAATCCATACTTCGGTCCAGAATACAAAATGTTAGTGAATACAACACTAATCATACCAGTGCTCACGTACGCAGCTGAGATGTGGGTACTGACCAAGAGAAAAGAATGCCCACTGGAGGTTTTTGAAAATAAAATTCTAGACTGATTTTACATAATGAAGAGGCGCCTTATATGCATATTATACAACAATGCGTTTTTAACTTTAAGGGGCTGAGGGTGATAAAATTAGGAAGACATCAGTAGTCGGTCGTATGGGGAGAATGACCAAGCAACAAATACCGAAGTCTCTGTCGAATACAAGACAAATCGGATAGGGAGAAAGGAAAGAGAAAAAGAAAGAACAAGGAAAAAACAAATAGGAAGACCAAAACTGAGAAAAAAATGAAAATGTATTCAAAGATATATTTGCCTGGGAGATCCAGAGAGAGCTGGCGTAAGACAGAGATCATGGATCTAGAGCGGAGAAAAACTCGAAGAAGGACGCCAAGAACCATTAGGAGTTGTAGAACAAACAGTAATAATGATGATGATGATAATACTTGGTAAGTTATTCGAACAACAGGTACATAAATGTAAGCTGACACTCAGGAAAAATGGACATTACAAGAAAACTCAAAGGTTTTCAACTGAATTACTCAGATATCGACCTACCTAAAAAATAATATTTTACTTCGAAGGTAAATAATTCAAAACTTTAAATAACATACTTTTAATCTTTTTTAAAAAAAAATTATATTATTATTTTCGCCGCCGTACATGTGCGTGGAAATGTCTTGGAATTGGAAATTTACACACTTCCTGTCAGCCAATAGTACTGAAATTTTGCACGTCGACTCGACGTCGATGACAACGCATTTTGAAAACTTTGTCGGTACGCACGATTATTACGGTTGTTTTCGTTTTTCGCGAAAAAAACTCGTCGACCGAGAGCTCGATCCTAAAAATTCCAAGTTCCCCAGACAAACGCAGCCCGCCGACGTCTTTGGGAAATACATTCGTCGCGGGACGTCTCTTCTCTTCAGAATTGAGTCAAATTTCATGATGCACTTCAGAATTAAATTTTCATTTGGTTTTCACAGTTTCACCCGCTGATCTAAGAGGTCTGGCTCTATTCTTTATCTAAAAATTACAATTTGCAGAGTTTCTACTTTTTAATATTTTGACGTTTTTACTCTAAATATATTTTTTCGCAAAGTTACAAGCAAAAAAAGAATTATTTTGCACTAAATCAGAATTATTTTCAAACGATATTAATTTTTTCCTCAAAGATACTAAGAACGGCGCTCGAAAGGCTAGGTTCCTGAATAATCACACTTGGGTGACGTCATTATGATAAATCGGTAAAGGTGAAAATTAGTCGTTCCTTGAAGCATCCAGAGGAGAAGATTGAATGGCACCAAATGAAAAATTCTACATACAGATCTTTTTCTTGCGTATAAAGAATTTATTGCGAATACTTTATTTTGATTAAATTATTTAAAAGTATGCAAGAACCCACTTATTTATTATACAGATGTACAGTGTTTCACATTCAAAATTATTGCGGCAGACCCGATGTTGCTTTTATCTAAAATGTACATTTTACATAAACCATTTATTATTCAATTCTCACTCACGCACTCTAGCTGATTTCGTTTCTCGAAATACGTGTGCTTCTAGAATCTATCCAAATTCGATGAAAAATTTACATTATTTATTTAAATTTAGTTTCGTGACACGTAAGATCGACAAACTTCAAAGAAGCAAAAAATGGTCTATCGCGGATAGCAACATGAAAAAGAGAATACATTAATATGTGTGTGAGGAAAACCTCGCATTTGTGATTTTTTTTATTAAAGTGATAACACTGCTTTCCACTAAATCATGGATGCCTTCCAGTTTTATAATTTAAATAAAGCCTGTAATGAAGATACAACATCACAGGAAAATGACAGCACATAAATGCAACATAAAAATGATGAGTGCTACATGCCTTATTAGCCCTTCCTATAAAGCCTATAAAGCCTGTGAGTGTAGGTAACTATAAAATGTATTTGTTGGTTAGTGGTTAAAGACACTCCTGGTCAGTGGATGGAGCCTCTGTTCTAGCTAACTATATAACTTTTATCATCATTCACGGGCAAATAGCTTTATTTGAAATTCATATTTTTTGATGTGACACGTTTTCCATTTAAAAAAATCTAATAACTACATCAATTATCACATAACATTAGGTAAAATATAAGTTATTTGAAGAAAAATATGCACGGTTAATTAATTAGAACGATGGTTTTTTAAATTATTTTTTTAAATAGAGATGCGTACACGGAATATGTGTCACATCAATATTCTTACTATTTTCAAACTAAGCTAAACGCTTGTATTATGAAAATAGGACTAACTTGCTGGTCTGAAGTAAGATTCGAACCCACAACCTTAAGATCAAGAGGCGAGAGTCCTAACCATAAGACCAACAAGCTACTCGAGGGATCAAAATTGCGAACTTGGGGGGATAAAACTACCCCAGGCAGTGAATTAAGCCCACCCTCGTATTTGAAGCTCCCTGTTAGCCTTAAGGTTAATGTATTACTTCCAGAAAACTATTTAAAAGTTATCAAATTTAAACCACTCAAGAGTCATTACATTACTTCCGCGGTTTTTATTGCAACATTTTGATATCTGAATGACCAGATTACAACGTTTAATCTCTTATCTCAAGGGGATATTAATATAATATTTTTTAATTCGTGTTTCGATTGATTAGGGATATTTATAAATTGTGTAGAAAAGAATGAGTATGTTAACATTTTAAAATATACAAGTGTACAAATAAGTTTCCGCCGTTTTTTATCAAAAATTGGGCATCTATTGTGAAAGAACGTGTGATGGATCCTCTTCTTCGCCTTTCAGCTCGATCCTACTCCTAACTAAGTTTACGCCTTGTTAGAGGCAAACAAGCTATCTATCTACGTCGGGTGAAGGCTCTACGGTTTTTAACGTAGTATTTCCAAACACCCTCGCTTTATTCAAGACCTCCCCAGTTCACGTTGTGTAATTTTTTGTTTCGAACTATAGGGGATGAATTGGTTTAGTGGTAACCCTAACGCAAGCTTAACTTAAATTAAATACTGGGGTATGAAGTTCGTGAATGTTCATGGAAAACGCAAACAAAACTACCTAGCACGTCAATTAAGCCCTACGGTGCAATTGCTAAACATACTATGTTCCGTGGCCCTATATTATTTACCTATCATTCCTACGGACTGAAACCACTGCATCTGGTGTAGCTGCGCTTCCAGAGTGCGCGATCCTCTGCTTCCACGCCCTCTCCGCTCGATCCCCCATTGTCCTACCTGTATGGGATCGACCGCCATCCACTGGAAAGGTTAGTAACGTGCCGTTATCACATGCGCATGCACATATAGAGTACATAGATACCCTGAAAGCCCTCGAGTCCTTCGTAGCCGCTCCTATGGATGATTCCGTCTTCGACGCCCTCGCTGATTAATAATTTTATCTTCCGCCGTTATCTCGCTGTGCTTATTCCTTACGATCTTTTATATTTACTCTGCATTATTTTTATATCAATTACGTTTATTTACTAGCCGGCCTAAGTTCCGTCACCTGTATATGGCCCTATGTCTCATTCTAGTGGTACGTTGGGTTCTAGTGGATAAAGGGGGTTGGGAGGTATGTATAAATGTATGTGTACGCGGAAAATGTGTTTGCTTTAAATTCGGCTCCTCCATACCCAAAGGCTCATCGGTGACTGATCCCATCCTCCTTCTCCCGACACGAGTTCCGGATACGTTGACCTGAGCCTGGATGCGCCTTTTCATGTTGGGCCTCTTCTGTGCAAAGTACCGCACCATCCCTCGCGTCAGTGTCTGGCGTCCGGGCTCAGAGCCAGTTTGCCCCCCGAATTCCAACTCCTCCAGGTTAAACTAAGTTAAACTACGGTATATATACTGAAGCTACTGTAAAGATGGTCCCGGGCCACCTGTCAAGTCAAAAATATGCGAGTGGGGAGGGGGAGTTTCCTAGGCTCCCCAACCCTCGCCTGTGAGCAACTGCAGCCCATTGGCCATTCGCGACACTACAGTGACTGCAACCACCCTCCCAGGTAGTACTTATTATAATCTGGTATGCATCAATACGTTCAATCCATTCCAGACGAGGGACGACATCCGCACGGGTGTTGTGCCACCCGTGAAGAGCCCCCTCATACACTACGTACGAATAGATACATACTAATAAAATATAATATACATACATATACATACATATACAATACATAAATAAAGACTTGTAATGGTTGGTTGCCATGTGGTTTCACGAGGCCATGACCCCTCGTATTAGTAGATGGAAAGGTGGATCTGGACAGTAGGGATATGCTTAGCCCCTGGCCAGGGATGTCGGTGTATTTTCTCCAAATGGTGTACAGCTAGAATCCTGCCATCGATGATGATGGGATCTGCCTAATTTTCTCCGACTGATGTGTAACTGGAACCCTGCCATCACTGATGAAGATGATGTTGTCACTATCGAAACGTCACCTGATGATGTATAGCTGAACCGCCGCTAGTGATGATGATGATGATGATGATACTATCGTAACGTCTCCTGACGATATATAGCTGAAACACCGCTAATGATGATGATGATGATACTATCGAAACGCCTCCTGACTATATATAACTGGGACACTGCTAATGATGATGATGATACTATTGAAACACCTCCTGACGATATATAACTGGGACACTGCTATGATGATGATGTTGATGATACTATCGAAACGTCTCCTGACGATATATAACTGGGACACCGCTAATGATGATGTTGATGATGATACTATCGAAACGCCTCCTGACTATATACAACTGGGACGCTGCTAATGATGGTGATGATGATGATGCTATTGAAACGTCTCCTGACAATATATAACTGGGACACTGCTAATGATGATGATGTTGATGATACTATCGAAACGCCTCCTGACGATATAAAGCTGAACCACCGCTAGTGATGACGATGATGATGATGATACTATCGCAACGCCTCCCGACGATATATATCTGAAACACCGCTAATGATGATGATGATACTATCGGAACGCCTCCTGACTATATATGACTGGAACACCGCTAATGAAGGTGATGATGATGATACTATTGAAACGTCTCCTGACGATATACAACTGGGACACTGCTAATGATGATGATGTTGATGATGCTATCGAAACGCCTCCTGACGGTATATAGCTGAACCACCGCTAATGGTGATGATGATACTACTGAAATGCCTCCTGACGATATATAATTGGGACACTGCTAACGATGATGATGTTGATGATACTATCGAAACGTTTCCTGACGATATATAACTGGGACACTGCTAATGATGGTGATGATGATGATGCTATCGAAACGCCTCCTGACTATATATAACTGGGACACTGCTAATGATGATGATGATGATGATGCTATCGAAACGTTTCCTGACGATATATAACTGGGACACTGCTAATGATGGTGATGATGATGACGCTATCGAAACGCCTCCTGACTATATATAACTGGGACACTGCTAATGATGATGATGATGATGATTCTATCGAAACGCCTCCTGACTATATATAACTGGGACACCGCTAATGATGATGATGATGCTATCGAAACGCCTCCTGACTATATATAACTGGGACGCGGCGATCGGTGGCGGTGATGTAATTTGGCGCGTGGTATATAGTTGGGACACGGCATTCGTGATGATGACGGTGGCGATGCTGATCTGACTATCCTCCCCCCCCCCCGATGATGCACAGACTAATGAGTACGTAAATAAATAAATATATACATAAATAAATTGATAGATAAATAAATTAATTAATTAATAAATTAATCAATTAATAAATTAATAAGTAATTAAACAAATGAATAAATAAGTAAATAAATAAATATATTATTAATTAATTAATAAATCAGTCAATCAAACAAATAAATCAATAAATAAATATATAATTAATTAACTAATCAATCAATCAATCAATTAAATAAATAACTAGGTAAATAAATAATTTATAAATAGATGAATAAATAAATGAATGAATGACTGAATGAAAAATAAATAAATAAACAAATAAATATATATATATATATATGAATAGACAAATAAATACCTAATTAATTAATTAATTATTCAATCACTCAATCAATTAAATAAATAAATAGAAGTAAATAAATAAGTTCGGCGCCGAGCACACGAGCCGCCCGATCCCTGGAAGTTCACACACATGCAGAGAAGGGTTAATTTGGCAAATTAATTCGCCCCTATTATGGTCAGTACGGATTCAACATGCAAACACCTGTGGATAAACGTATGTAAAGTTTACGGTACAGGGGTTAGCTTTCACTGTCGGCGCTTCTTCCGTCTCTGTCTGGGGTGTCGAACCCGAGACCATTCTTCTTAATCGTGCGCCACCTTTATATATCGTTATAATCTCAAAACGGAAAGAGGATGACATGACTTACCCATCTGCCGCCGGTTATATCCAGTCCAGTGCATCGTAGTTTCACTTCATGTACCTCACTTTATACCTAAGGATTGCGGACACTTGCCTTGCACGCGCATACGATTCACAGGCCCCTAATTAGCTATAGTTCGCGACCTAACCTTTGATCCTGCCATTACGCGTTTATAAGTTTCCGTAGCTGGGGCTTAGTATCCAGCCTCTGCAACTACACGGTGTACCTATATACTTTAATCAAACCGAAACTAGACATTATTTTCTCTTCTTCAAATTTATATTCCTCGAGATACCGAAATTAGACTCTAGCTCGACAATTGTAAGTATTCATACATCTTAATAATACTGTAACATAGTCCTTATTTCCGTCTTACGCATCCGTACTTACCCGGGTCATCGAAACTAAACTCTAATTCTAATGATCATACTCTAATGATTATACGCACCGATATTATTCATAAAAACCGTTACCCGTTATCTTCCGATGTTACATATTCTTATATTTATCCGAAATACCGGGATTAAGCTTTGAATCTAGGATTCCATGCATTTATAAGTTTTAACAAACCCGCGAAGCGACCACTTGTCCACTTGTTTTTATCATTTATCGAGGATACCGCGGACAAGTAGGCGCCACAGAACAGTCAATTGTTTCTATAATAAAACCCCACTAGTCTACATCTTGATAAGGTCAATACATATTACTTTTAGGGTCCGCCGATTTAGTTTTATTCTTAATATTATTCTTAATATAAATTTATTATCATCTCGAATATTTGATATCTACTCTCCGGCAAATTTTAATATAGTTTAAATCATTTTAATATAGTTTATCATTTTAATATAGTTTAAAAATAACGGGATTCTGTAATTTCTACAAGTATAAACAACCCCAATCTTACCAAGTCCATTTTATGTAGTGAAAGACGCGGGATTTATATTCTTCCTAAAATGTAAAATGAACCCTGTCTAGATGAAACATCCTTATTTAGTTTCAGGACAACGAGGTTTACGCGTTCCACGAGGAATATGATATAACCCGATCTAAACGAAGGTAATTTTATATAATTTTAGGACAGCGGAACTTACAAATTTCATAAAGTATATCGTGAAGCCAATCTAGGCGGAGATACTACGTATATTTTAAACAGAGTAAGAGTTTAAATTTTACCATCAAGTCTAATACACCGCAAGAATGTCCTAGGCATAGTAAACAAAATAGCGGTCAAAACTGTAGTGTTTATATGTTCATACGTTTTAGCTCAAAACGAATATTATAAGTTTCACATTTATAATACAAGACGCGAATTTCTAAACGAAACATTTTAAAATAGTTCTAATTGAAATCTACATGTTTCATATTTATTAAATGAAGGCGCGAATTCTAAACGAAACACTAACATTGTTTAAAAACGGGACCCTATATTTATATATGCTTAAAATGAAACGCGAATTCTCGAACGAAAGCATTTTATATAACTAAATGTAACGAAATCTTATATAGTTTATAAATAAGAAGACCCGGCCCCAGGCGGTTTTTATATATTTTCAATATAACGAGGCCCTACAACATCTTTATAAGTATAATACAACCCCGGTCTATCGAAACAATGTGCTAGAAGTTTTTATATGTTTGAATACATGATATACGTTTTTTGTTTATACGCGTTTTTATACGCGAGATTTACGTTTTCGTACAATACAATGTAACCCAAATTATACTAACGTGATTTTTATATAGGATTACAACCGCGAAGTTTACATCACTCCTAAAGTATAACCAGAACTAATTGAAACATTTTTTCATAGTTTAAGTCCGCGAGGCAAATATCTTTCATAAAATATAAAGTAACCAGAATCAAATTAAACATATTTTTACCTTATAGACTTTCCCCAACGCGCGTAATAATCCCGGCCACATGAAACGGTTTTATATGTTTTAATAACGCGGGACCTATGTTTTCCTATACAATATAAGATAACCCGGGCCGAACGGAAGCAATTTTATATACTTTATAAAATAGTGAAACTTGTACTTCTGTAAAACCGTAAATAAACCCCGACCCCCACGAGACTATTTTATATAATTTTTTAGAATAATGAAATTTCATACATCTGTAAAATTGTAAATAAACCCCGATTCTCACGCGATTATTTTATATAATTTTAAACGAAATGAAAATCTAGATTATTATGGGCTGAACCTGATACCCCGCGAGATCAGCTATATATTTTTCACTAAACGTAATTTTAATCCCAGAATTTATTCGCTATAATTTTAACGGACTCTTACTATTAAACATAAACAAGAGAAATTATTAAAATAAACTAAATATCCTTTCAATAACTAAAATAAATCCGGTCTAATCGAAACATTTCATATAACGAAATATTATATGCCTTACAAATGTAAAAATTAAAATGTGACCAAGTTAAATTAATTAAATTTTAGCAAAAAATAGGTAATTTTATAAGACTTATTTAAAATCGAATCTGTTAGTAACAACCCTTTTATCTTTTAACAATTTCCCGCGTGTCTAGCATAAAATAGGTATCTTTATAACGCACAGCTAGTTTCCAGAGATCCGCCAATACTATACTTAGTAAAACGAGAATTTAACTAAATTTGAACTCTACCGTTTCCTGAAATTCTGCGAATATTATTCTGTGAACCTAGTAAGACGACAAAAATAATTAACTTTATAGAACACAGTGATTTCCGAAGTTCCGATATGCCAGATTAATTACCTTTATAAAATAAAATCAATCCCGTACTCTGAGTTAAAACTCTTTTGACAGGACCTCGCGTATTTAGCATAAGATAGGTATTTTTACAAGATTTATTAACAATTTCCCGCGTGTTTAGCATAAAATAGGTATCTTTATAACGCACAGCTAGTTTCCGGAGATCTGCAAATATCAGTTCTATATATGCCGGACTAATCAACTTAATAGAGCGCAGTAATTTCCGAAGTTCTAATATGCCAAATTAATTACCCTTTATAAAATAAAATCAAACCCGTACCACCCTTTTCTTTTAACGTGAGCAATGTCGAAGAGTATATTTACCCGTATGTCACTTTCACTTGAAGTTAAACTATAATTTTCACCCACTGAGACACTCTAAGTCGACGGTAATTATCACTCACGGTAATTATCACTCAAAAAAACAACCGACGCAGATTTTGCGCTCTCGTAGACCGTCACCAACTGCCTGATTTCTGCTGTGTCTTGACATTTTAAACCCCCCCTAGCAGCCAAAGGTCCTAAGTCGTGTGTTTCCAGGATTTTCAATATCCTACTTTCCTTGAAACCAAATTCTTTGTTCCTAAGATTCAATTTGGCAAAAAAAAACCATATCTCCACTCGGATATGTCAGTTGATCCCACCTCCTATTGCCGTCTCTGTCTCCATCCCTGTGCCCGTTTGGGACGGACTTGGTGGCTTCAGACGGTTTGAACTCGCTTCACAAGCGCGATAATTAATTTTTAATATTTAATTTCTAAGTTCAGTCCATATTGTCGTTTGATCAACCGTAACCACAATCTATCGGGTACTCCCCTAATCATAGTTGATGTTTCTTCATTATCTACCATTATCCTGTCCCGTTCTCCCGTATTTCCGCTCGTCTTTATCGGAAATTTAACGTTTCTTGGCCGCTATATCATGGGATCAATTTCCATATATTCACCACGTGCACACTGCATACCTAGATATAACAATCATCCAAAGGTACTATACCTAATTTTAAATTAATTTTGGGCGATGTTTTCTCGTGGGCCACCCAATGAATCCTGTATTTTGGCCGCGACTCTCCGCGCACAGGGACGTATTAGCTCCCTCCGTTGCGGAATGTAAACATAATTTGTAACCATTTATTATTATTTTTATTGGCAGTAAGATTGATCCACAAAATAACTATGTTACATAGACAGTGAATATTCTCGAACAATATAATACTGGAAGAGTACTATTCGCTATAACACAATAAACTATTAATGTAAGTTAAATTAAATTTTTAAATTCAGTGGAAGATTTTTAAGATCGTTTTGCTTTTAATTTTTTCCCCAAAACAAAATAAATAAACAAATAAATAAACACACAGATACACACTCACACAACCCACTATTGGACATGTTTTTATTATTCTTTTATCGATTGTATGTATGTGTTTTCGCGTAATTGGCCCAAAACTCTGTGCATCAATTATTGTCTTTTCTTCAAAGATTGATTAATTATATGGCTGTAAGAAACCCAATAAATGAAAACAAATAAAACAAATAAGTAAATAAACCTCCAGTGCCGCAGGCAAGGCGTCGGATTAATTCAGTGCTCATTCATTGCCAAGGCACTGGACGCCTCCGCTGATAACTATATACCGCTCACCATGTTCTTAGAAGTGTGTTGAAAGATTGCTAGTATCTGTCGAATCGGTCTCAAGTAGTTGTCTGTATTTGTACGTTTATCATTATTACATGCTCTTGCTATATCCGTTCCACTTCACATTATTGTTCCTCCCGTCTTCGAATTTCTATCACACTATGTTCTCCTATGTTTTTGGTACTTATATGCTTGCTTTTTACTTGCATTTACTCCTATATATATTTGTTTCATTTATCCATCCATCTATAAGATCCCCATACGCTTTATCCTTTTATTTCATGTGTATATGGGCCGCAAATTCATATTATTTTATTTACAATATTCTTATCTAGATACACTTGTTCCAATTATGTTTTGTGGTTATTACTACCAAACCCGGCGAAATCTGAGCTAGAATAGCCATTCGTATACACGTTACCCGTCCTGTTGAAACTACGCTAACGTCGGACAGGTTTGTAGTGATTACATAGCTAATACATTGTATCTATATTCGAGTATATTATTTTCTTGTCGTGCCATTAATATGCTTACACGTTATCGTTATCTCTTTCCTAACTGTATATACCGTCATTGCACAATTACCTATCTGTTGTAAAAGCCGATAGAGCGTCAGTCTACAGATAAATATAATGGAATTATAGTTAACTTTCCTATCTGCCTACGTTATCCGATTCCCGCGAAACGAAAATAAATCATTATCCGCTCAGTTAAGGTCACCCCTCTGGTACATCGTATACGTTTTAATCCGTGTTATTACAAATTATTTATGGGCGTTTTCCTCTCGCGATCCCCCGATTAGACCTGCCTTCCTTAGTTTTGCTCAATATTCTGCCTCTCTGTTGCACGGGGATCCACTCGAGATGAAGATATACGGCTCTCAAACGATTTCAAAACCCGAGCAAAAAAGTCAATAATTCAGAAACCTCGTGGAACTGTCAATATCATCGTCACCTTAGAGTAGACGTTAATCGGTTTTTTAACGGCCCTAAACGCAATAATCGCGACCCAAATCTACGAAAGCCGTGTTCAGTATTTTTTTTGGGAAGCACATGTGGACCGCTCGGACCGCGCCGATCGTCAACCATTTGTACCAAACGCGGCTTTACCACAAGATTAATATGTTTTATAAGAATTGAATATTAACTGCTCGTAACCTATATCCGATCAATCGCTACTAACTCCCTCCCAATACTAGCGTTTCATCATTCCCAAATTTTTGTAGCTCCAATACTACGGCCAGTTTAGCTCAATTTTTCCCCGCGTAGCATTTAAATCATCTTAGAGTTCAAAATAAAAATAATATAATAAAAAAAAATCTATAGAAACAGGTGATTCATCACAAACTCAATTCCATAATATTATCATGAAACATTTTTAAATTAAGATGGTGAAGGATTTATTGAAACCGTCAAGCTTTGATGTAATAAAATCAAATATCGTATCATTATTTGTATGATTTTTTTTTGGTTGATTTTACTGATTTATTTTTGATTTTATTTAATGATTTTGTTAGGTATTTGCATTCATTTAAGCGTTTGATATCCACGAATTTCTCCTTCCGTCATCTTGTCTATACTTTAAGTCTTGAAAACCTTCGTTGTTTTTTCGTGTACCTAACTCCTATATTTTGTATGTTTCAGCTTCTAAGTGATCATCAGATTATGAAGTAAAACACTGTTTAGTGATAAATTCATCGACCTTGGAGTTTTTTTGGAGTTCATCTTGGATTCTGGAGGAAAGGAACATAGTCGGCAGTGGTGAATCGAGCATGCTGTCCGGTTCCTTTCCATACATATTACAGGTCACGGAGAGATCTTGGACTCTCCGATGATCCGTGGTGTGTATGTGGCCAGGTGACCCAGATAGCGGAACATATCCTCTGGGAATGCATTGTTATGTCTAACGCGAGAGAGGATTTGATATAGGGATTAAATGAGAATGGGGTCTTTTTAGTACCAGGGCGTCGTCCTTCAAACGACGTCCTGGTAAGGAATAAAAGGCACTTCGAATGTTTCCTGTCTTTTGTAGGGAGTGGGTGTTCCGCTGGGAGATCTTGAGGAGATCATAGAGTTATTTTTTCGTATTTTTCCTGTAGTTAAGTTTCATATTATTTACGAGCAGAAGGAAATAATATTTCCTCTGTTGAGTGCTGCTCCTGCACTGAGTATTTGTTTTTCCGCCGGTCCTGACTTTGTTGCCGGAAGTCATCGTGTTTTTCTTTTTGTTGGTTATTTATTATCCCCTTGAGGGGCAGTTTACGCTGTCTGACTTCAAGCCATCCACTGCCGCCACCTTAGTTACAGTCTGCAAATCAATTTCCCCCACTACCTTTTACTCCCATCCTGATTCCCGCCAAGTTAAGCCCCAACTCCTTTTCTTGTTCGGCGTGATTTGCGTGGAACAGATGTATTTCTGTGTTTTTTCTGCGCTTTATTTCTTATTTTTTGGATAATCCTACTTTAATTGCCTTATTGTTTGATGGCCCAAAGACTTGACAAGGTGGTTTCATATTCCCCTGACTTGTGATGTTTCCATATGAGTTAACCAGTCCAGACCCATTCTATTTTCATACATTATTTTGTTGTTGTTGCTCCCAGCTTAATCTGGGGCGACACATCGGTTGCTTTCCCAAGCCACTTCATTTGCGATTTTTCTGTTTGTAAGAGTAGGGGCTCCATACCGAGTGTGTGCTTCATGTCGGCACTTATCACTCTGTCTATCAGCGTGACTCTCGCTACGAAAAATAAGGATAGTCATTTCGGTAGCCTGGATTCTTCCTCTCATTCTCTCCGTTAGGATTAATATTTGATAACCATATTGAAGTGATTATTTCATTTTTAAATGTTTTTTACCTTATTGGACTTATTTAGAATACTGCACGGCTCATTATTATCAGGATTGAAAAGTGGGCTTTGCTTTGCTCAATCAGTGATTTCGTGTATGTGATATTCGACAAATAAGACATCAACTTTTATCAAGAATTTAATTAAAATAAAAATGGTTCGTTGATGAAACTGGCAGAAAGTAATCTTGACTGATCAGATATTTTAGATCAGTTATGAAACTGGAGACAAAAAAAAGTTATGTAGAGAGAAAAATGGTCACATTAAAAAAATTGTGACACTTGATCGAAATTGATCATACGAAACTATATTATTGGAAATTATATTAATTTTGAAATAAAAAATCTAAAATATCGTCACAAAATATAGATTAGGGTAGACCTGTATACAGATTTAAAAACAGTCATTTGTTTACATTCAGCTCGGATTATAATATCATCATCATCATCACTCTTGGCACTACAAGCCTTGGTGGGTCTTGGCCTCTTCAAGAATCTTCCTCCACTCATCTCGGTTTAGTGCCAGCTCCCTCCAAGTTTTGAAGCTCCAAAGCAAAGATGTCTTTGAGGACGTTGTCACTCCTTCTTATTTTTATTATTTATCTGATAATACGGATTATAATATATTTTTTTGTATATTTTTTATTTAGTATTTTGTGTTTCATTTGTCTCCCACCGCCGCAACATATTCTATATCAATGTCTCTGTAGATGTCTTTTTAATTGAAAAAATAAATAATTCTGTAATATCGTTGGATTCAATACTTTTTTATTTTTATTTTGAGCCGTTCCATGATTTATTAATTATATTGATCTCAGTGATTCATATTAATGTTCATGTTTTTTTTATTATTTCGATCGGTAACAAAGTCTCATTACTAAATTTATTTTTAAGTTTTTTTATGTTCATATAATATTATTATCTTTTATATATATTTTATCCTATGTTAATTATACCTGTAACTAAATATGCAATGTACTTATGCAAGAAAATGAAAACGAAACGTGCCGACAAGCTAAACAAGGCCTGCTCACGATCTATAATAATAGAAAATATGTATTAATTTAATAAAAAATAATTCAATTTAATGCTTTTCAAAATATTAGTATTCACGTCATAATTCGCGGATTATTACATAGCTGTGTCTGTTGTGGGAAGGAGAGACGCCGCCGACGTTGATTATTGCATCAGCTCCTTCCCGCTGGATTCCATTAAAACTTGTATTGTGAAATAATCAAGTTTGTTACATTGGCAGCAAAACAAGGCTCTTCATCTCAAAAATCAACTTCTTCCGCCGCCGTCGGGATTAATCCACTTCTGTTTCAATGGGACAACGCGGCGGGAATTCACAGCGACCGTTAAATATACTCTTCCTGATTGGGACAAACTGAAATGCCGGAAACGGAAACAAATTGATACTCAAACAATTTAGCTCGTCGGAAAAAAATCGTATAAAAGTATTTAATGTAACGGACGTTGTTACTTTTATTACTAATTAGGCAATTAATTTTACTTTACCTCAAGATATATTATAGATATCTCATAAAGACGATTTTTTAAATTTATTTATGTTTTTTTTTGTTTAGTTTGTTCAACTCCCCGATTATTTTGATTGAAATTAAAAATTAATTAAATTTTAATAAATATTATTATTTAGTTCTGCAGGTTAAGTGTTATTTTATAGGTGACAGCTGTTTTGGCTTGAAATGCCATTATCAAACGGTTCATCAGTAGACTGTTTCATAGAGACGAAGCTACTTTTTATATCGGAAAGTAGGTATTTAATATTTTTTGGTTATCCACAAGGCTTACGAACTATAGTATGGCTGGTTTAAGTGTTCGTTTTACACGATAACCGGACAAATAAAAAGTGAAACCTGACAAAAATATTAAAGAAATACTAAGGCAAACAGTGAAAAATGGTGATAATTAAATATATATTTTTCTAATATTGAATCATATTATTTTTTAAGGACTATTAAGTAATGTAGTCTTAACATATATTGTATACTATACTTAACATATGCCTCACAGTATTGTACAGTAATGTAGTCTTCCATATACTGTTTACTGTACTTAACATAAATATGCTTTACAGTTTTGTACTAATTTACAGTATTATACTACATTATTTAATAGTCATTCAAAAATATATGTGTGCCAGCGTGCAAATTGCAGAAAAAGTTTACCTACCTATGTTTATAGATTAAGATAAATAAATAAAATATTTACGTTCTTCAAGTTTGTGTTTACCGGGTTATTATGCCGTGTTGTTACGACCTTTCGGGCCGTCGTTTCGGATCCCATTGCATGGTCCATCATCAGGGCTGATGTGTGATGATGGACCCTGCAATGGGATCCGAAACGTCGGCCCGAAAGGTCGTAACAACACGGCATAATACCCCAGTAAACACAAACTTGAAGATTCTGAGTGGCCGTGAAAACCTAAGAACATTCTTAAATATTTACGCGTTCGGGTAGCGTTAGTAACGGACATTGTTACATAGATAAAAATGTGATTAAATTTTATTTTTATAATAATTATTTATCATTATCAAGAATCATGTATTTTGATAGTATTTCAATATTTATTCAGTTAATGCCGGTGGACCGGTGAAATATCTTATACCGTATGTGAAATACCTCGTACGAGCCAAAACATTCCGTTTCTTCCAGAGTTCTCCTGTGGCCCGAGTGTATGGATGATTCTTACAATATTTTCTAGTCGAGGGTGTCCCTGAGATTCTTTGCAGATAACTTTTGGCTTTCGTGTGTTTGTCCGTGTATACAACGTACCTCGTATGACAAAAGGTGCATGACAAGACCCACACGATATTGTGACATGAATTTTGTGTGTTTTATTTCATTTTAAAAATCTATATCTTTAAAAAAATACCGTATGTTCAATTAAGATAAATTAATATAGAAGTCTCGCAGAGACAAATATGAGAAACGTGTGTGGAATTTTTTTTTATACGATGGCCTAGAGTTTACATCCTGTGTGAGCTGACTTAAGTGATCACTTTTCACAATGCAATGTTTAGCAATTCCATCGTAAAAACATCCACATATTATCAAATTTTGAAAGTTAAATTTTTTGTTTATTTGAATAGGCTTTAATAAAAACATCTGTAGTTTTTTCTCATGAATATACATAGATTTACTTACGTAACTAGTAATAATATCTAAAAAGTAACTGTATTCTTAGAACATACCATAGAACATACATTCATAAAAAATACCATTAGCTTATATTTAGTTTGACAATTAGTTATTTAACTCCCATATACTTAATGTTTGATGTATTAACTTTATTTTGTATTTTTTAATAAATTTTGTATCGTGATGAAAGGACCTTTGGCCCCGAAACATGTTAATTATTCAATTAATATTGATTCAATGCAAAAAACTTTCTCTTTATTATATTGATAACATTACCACAAAGTTATTTCGCTATTATTGAAGAAGTCGTCATATTTTGAACTGTTTTTCAATTTCCAAAAATAACATATAAGGTAGGGGTAGTTTCTCTAGTTAAAAATGTTAAAGCAACTATTCTGTTTCATGTCTCTTGTTTTCTCGCTGAGCAGTGGGTAAAACAGATTTGCTCCTATACGATTAATAGAATTCAAAGCATTTGTAACTGATTCTAAATGATAAGCCAGAGTAGAGAATAAAAATTGATCGATTTTCGATAAAACGCTTCTAAACTTTACAAACATGATTTATATAGTAAATATCATTTTGAAAAATATTCCCTTTTAATATAATCATTTTCAAATGCATCTCTGTCTAGCAGGGGCGTGCAGCAAAAATATTATAGCATGAAATTGCATTAGCATATATTTTGAAAAAAAAAAACATATTTAAAGATATATCTCGTAATATTCCCATCACAATTATCATGTTAAAAAAATATTGATTGTATTATTTGTATGTATTTACTTATTTTATTTTATTAATTACAACTATGTTTCGAAAAACTTTTCCATCGTCAGGGTGTTGTATAAATTTCAAAATATAAAAATGAATAATATCTTTTATTTTTCTAAATTATTTGAAAAATTATTTAAAAATATTTTTTAGAATTGGACTAGTAGTTAAATTTCATTTAACTTAATTGATAATTAATAATAAAAAATAAATAAATAAATTTAAATATTGTTAATTGTTAATAAAATGTTGTTTTTATTTTAGTATGGCATTATATTCTGTCACGTAAATATTTTGTTTCTATGTTTTTTTTTTTTCAAAATATATGTCTGCGTAAGTCATGTTTCAACGTACGTAACGCATGCGTCTGCTATCTAGGTATATCCATCAAGTTTTGGTTGACTGTTTTGTTTCTAAATCCCTCAAAAGCAGTATTGAATCGTTGTAAGATAAGGGGAACAGGCTTTGATGTAGGTAAATAATATGGATCAGGTAATCCTCGGTTACCTGATGTCCAATTTCAATTTTCAACCATTACGAATGATTGTTTCTGGTGTTCCATATTTGGTGTAAATAAGGGTACGATTTTGATGTAGACATATCCACATCAGACAGCCATTTGTTACCCTGGGGCTACGTCTTTGTGGCAACATAGACAGATCACTTGTATCTGTGCACGACGTTTGGAACAGCGATATATTACCTATATAGGTATATGTATACATACACATCGTTGGTTAAGGGCGAAAAGTGACGAAATAAATTTTAGAAAAATTAAATTTTTAAGAGCAAGTGGTGTTTCAATGACCCTTATTACTATAGAAATAAAAGTTTAATTTAATACAAAAATACAAATAATTTTATATTTCGTATATCTACAGTACACAGTTCAGATATTACAATAGTGGCTTAATCAATCATCAAAGCCCAAATATCTTAATTTCGAATGTCCGCCCGTAACTTGCTGGAATTACAACACCAGTGATAAAGGACCCACCACCCACCCAGAGCCATTTTGTGAGCAATAGCTCCCATATTGACCTTACTCTTTTTGGCCACCCAATTCGACATTTTTTTATGCTAAAGTGGTCATCCTCATCCACACAACTTAAATCCATATGAGTGCAAGCGACGCGGAGAGGCGTCCACACATTTCTTTCACTGTCAACAATAGCAACAATACAAGAAATAGAATGTGACATGGTACATTATATACATATATATAAGTAAAATCAAAGAATATAAGTCTAAGAAAATAAGTACCTGTATAAAATAAAAAATGAGTGCACTCTAGAGTGAAAAATAAAAATAAATTACAAAAATTACAACAACGACATCCTTGTGTCATCATTTTTGTTACACATTAAATAACGATAAATAATGAAAAATTAATAGTTATTATACTGACACGGGACTACGGCGGTGGGACAAAAATAAAATACACAAAATGAAGAAAAGCAAATTTAATATCTTTGAAAGATATGAAAAAAGATAATAATATAAAGTAAAACATTTTTTAAATTATGAAAGCCAATTTTTTTAGTTTAAAAATTATAATTCGTACTTCAGAGACGATTGCCCCGAGAATCTTGTAAGGAACACTGTTTCTTCTAAAATATTTTATTCATAAGTTAATTTTTAAAGCTTCAAATCTTTACAAAGAATTTGGCAAATGAATAATGAAAATGTCTTCGAAATTGATTCTGTTCTTATATTATGTGCTTGTTACTATTATGTTTTTATTATTATTCATGTGAGTAGGAACTTGCAAATTTTAATTTTATTTATGAAAATTAAATTTGAATTTAGAAGTGTTTGTAAAAAATTACGTTAAACGGTTAAAAAGAGGGGAGATTTTCGAAAAAAGAAGCATTATTTTAAAAATAATAGTCTAAATAAATATGGAGCGTCGTGTGCTTTTTTGATGTTCTTTTGTTTGTAACGCTCGAAATTTTTTTCTCTTTGGCTGTGAATAAACAAATTTCTTTCGTGTTTTTATTTAATATTAGTATATTTCTAACAATTATTCTGTATATAGTTTCTGGGATATTTTGCCGTGTACGTGACCTCTCTGGCCAACGTTTCGGATCCCATTGCAGGGTCCATCATCAGGGCTGATGAACCCTGCAATGATATCCGAAACGTTGGCCAGAAAGGTCACATATACATGGCAGAATATCCTTGAAAACTATACACAGAAGATTCTGAACGGCCGTGAAAACCTAAGGACATTTTGAATTTAGAAGTTTTTTTATATTTTGTTCAAAAAGAATAAACGTTAAACGGTTATAAAGAGGGGAGATTTTCGAAAAAAAAACATTGTTTTAGAAAGAATTGTCTTTGTTGGAGCGTCGTGTGCTTTTTTGATGTTCTTTTGTTTGGAACGCTCGAAAAAAATTCTCTTTGGCTGTGCATAAACAAATTTCTTTAATGTTTTTATTTAATATAAGTATATTTCTAACAATTATATCGCCAATGAAAATGAAATTTCAAAAATTTTGTTTTTGTGTATTCTCTTTGAACATCTTGAAACAGATCCACGTCATTTCGCGATAAAAAGTCAGCTTATTTAGTCGATAAATGTGAAGGAATTTGGAGTAATTATTTCAATTTGTCGGCTCAAGTTAAAAAGTCTGGTTTCGAAAAAAAGATTGTTTTTGGAATTGAAAAGAATAAACACTTTATATTACGCCGTTTTCTTTATATTACATTCGCTATTGAGAATTCAGCATGTAGGAACTTCACTGAGTGATAATAATTTGCACTAGTCACGGCATTTGCTGGTTTCACTCATATTATGGTCTCGCTATGCCTGTAAAAATGAACATTTCCGTGCGGTTTTTAACTAATATAGGATTTAGGTATGTGGAAATTTTTGGTATATTTTCGTTTATTCCAAATATTTGCAGAAGTATATATATTGTTCGAAAAACTTCTAATGTGTGCGGTTTCCCTTAATTAAGCATCCAATGACGATATCTTAGATATATAGATACAAAATAGCAGAAAAATCATTTTTCTGATTTTTCTCAAATTGATTTCAAATAGCCAATTTTTACCGTTAACCAACTAGATTCACATATTATCATCATGTACATATCAGTCAGCAGTTATATAGCAATAAAAATGTTTTATCTGTCACTTAAATCTCTTGTAAAATAAGTAAACATTTAATAAATCAATAAATAGTCGTACGCAGAATAGGGCACAAAATTGAAAAATTTTCGTAAAGGAACTAGACAGTATAAATAGAAGTTGAATTAAGCGTATTAATAAAAAAAATAGTTTTATGGAAAAAAAAACAATATTAGCGAGATTTTTTACATAAATAAAAACCCGAACATTTTTCTTTAAAATTTTGATTATACGTGGTATTTACTTGCTGTACATTTTTATTCAATAAACAACTAGTAAACGCGAATAAAATATAATTCCGAAAATCATTTTTTTTTAATGATGCTCTTTGTTGATTAATATACCTATATACATTTTTTAAACAGCTTGTGTAAAATAACAAGGAATATTTATGAAGATGTTTATTATAAAAATTATTATAAATTCTTATAAAAATAAACATTATTTATGAAAATGAATTTTTTTCATATTTCTACCCATTAAAAATACCACAATATTTTTAGTTCGGTTAATATATTTCACCGTTATTATTTATATATTTTTCACAGGTTTCATGAAAACATTTACGATATCCTCTCTCCTGATTTAGAAATATGACGCAAACTATATTTATTTGTATGAGTTTATAAAATTAAAATATAATATTATCACGAGATGGTAAAATCGGAAGGAATTACGTACTACAGAAATCTCTCGAACGGTCCGTCGAATTATGTAAACATCGAGAAGGCGACATAAACACGGGTTTATAAGAGCGAAGGTGCAACGATGCGCCATAACAGTGTGCGTACAGTGGGATATTGCCATAGAAAGCGACAGCATGCGGCGTGCGTTGCTAACGTATACGTGATTCCAACGATAGTAAATCAAAAAAGTACCTCCCGACGAGCGAGAATTTTTTTAATATGAACCTGAGTGATTTAAGTAACGTGCATCAGTATACGCGAGACAAGTTATTCAGGAGTAATAATTAGTGCGAATTACGAAATAAGATAAACAGTGCAGCAATGATTCTAGAAGTATTTAGTGAGTATTAAAGAAAAGTGATCCAATTATATTCATTTTTAGTGACTTTGTATAGTAAATTAAAGTTAAAATAGTTTTCAGTGTTTCATTTTCCTCTTACAGTTACGATCACGTAACAATATAAAGCCTCTTAGGTATGTAATATTCCTGATAATTTCACTTTAATGGAGGCCTAGACCACAGCAGCGCTCTCAACTCCACTCGGAGATTGCTATTTCAATTACTAATTATTAATCGTTACTCATCAATTTATTTTTCAAGTGTAAAATTGAATTATTTTAACTACTTTCAAATATATTCAATAAAAAAAATTATCAATTAGAAAGACAGAAAAATCAACTTATTTTATCCATGAACACATTCTTATTGTGTAGTGAAATTTTTTTAGAACAAAGTTCTGTGAACAAATTAATTAATCAATTAGACATACAGAAAAACTAAATCCACGAAAAAATATTTTGGCTGCTACCGGGATTCAAACCCAGATCACCTAGCTTCCGGGCATTTATGTTACAAATTGCACCACATCAGCCTGGTATTTCTCCTGAAATTATCGACTTTATTTGCGAGTCTCATTTATAAATTGATTAATCAATAATTATTAATCGATTCATTTACCATTTTAATGACAAACTGTATAACCTACGTAATTGATATGAAAATTGAATCAGAATATGTATATATTTTAATTAAGTGGAATTACAAAAATAACACATTATTGCAGAATTTAATTTAATGCGTGGTATTTAAGTGCCCTGGATATTTTTTTATTCATTTAACGCAAATTTATTTATAAATATTTTTAACAAGAAATTAAATTGGCACGAGATTCTAAAAATCAGGGGGATGGCGCATAATCGCAGGCGTACTGGAATATTCTGAAATAACCCGTATTCACCAAAACACGCGGGAAGTTTCTACGGAGGAACAATTATTTTTGTGACGTTTCAGCGATTACACAGACAAAGCGAAGTAGAGAGCTAGCCAAGTACCATCGACAATAATTAAGCATGATAAAATTAATTAGATACTGGAAGATGATCCTGTTAGGAGTCTTAACAATCGTCGAGCGGGTATGCAAAGATATGGATGAAGCGAGAGTTGTGTGTCAGGACAGGAGAGTGAGGCGCTCTAGCCTCTCTGCCAATCCCCGTGGAGAAACGGCGTGATGGTAAGTAAATAATAAATTAAGAGAGTACGTGACGGGCGTTCGGAAATTAATGACAACAGACGTGTAAATATCCTGGGAAGAAGAATATAAAATGTCCCGCAGACTAATGGTGTGCGAAATTATTGTGAATTTAAATTTGATTGGAGCTCTATTCTCAAGAATGTAGCTCCAATCAAATTCGTGTCCAATGACTTTGGTGATAAATAGAAACTTTAATTAATTTCAAGTGTATGATTTGTTTCCCACTGCCACAATCCATTTACAATATGTATTTACAATTTACACAAAATTTTCTGTAAATCTTTATAAACAATTTATCTCATCTGTTTTAATACAACCATACATCATACAACCATGTTCTAAAAATTTCACAAGAAAATGTGTATTCATTCAAAAATTATTTCAAATATTGCATACCGAAGAAGGTATATTCAATTAAATTATTTTAATACGTATTAAATTATAGGAACGAGTTCATTCTTGCGCGTGCGGAAACCATCGAACTGTTTAACCACCTCCACGCGCGAGATGTTCCACTGCACGTAATCAACCAGCGTCTAAAGTACAACCTTCAAGCGATCCTTAGGGAATAAGCGGGATTTGTTTAAGGGAAAGAAACTCGGGAGCAGATGTTGAATATAAAGCAATTGATCAGAAAATCAAGAGAATTCAACGCCCGTCTAGGAATTATTTGATTGCGAGCAGTGAAGCCGCACGTTGAAATTCTTTTAGAAATGCAAGTCCTTCCTTTAGAACCTTTAGTCAAATACCTTAACAAATGTAAGGGTTAAGCAGGTTTTGTTAGAGTTAAACGTGAAAGGGATACGGAGAAATCTTTGCTATATAACAGTGTCATGAGACATATCCTTATCAGAAGTTGATGAAGTGTTTGATGTATTCATTTGTACTAACAAGACCAGATATTTCTTCTAGCGTTATTTACTCAAGTCTGTATAACATATTTTTTATTGCACATGTATCATTTTTATAACACATGTAACATTGCAAATATTTGAAAAGGTGCTAAGTTAACTAAAAAAAACTAAAAATTATAATCTAGTTTATAAAAAAGGACAATAATGTGATGGCTGTAATTTTATTTTATCAGAATGTTAAGTCTGTTATGAGTATAGAAAGAAAAGAACTGTAGCGTTGTCAAGTACCGAATGGAGTATATGGCCTGATCTGGAGCTTGTTAGGAAGCCATTTATTTAAAACATTTCATAAATAAAAAAGCGTTTATCGAAAAGCAGCCTTTTTGTTAGTTTGCATATTGATAACCAAAGTTCTTTAAAATTAGTTGCATATCCATTATTCCACAAACAAATGAAACATATTGATGTTTGTCGTTATGTTGTAAGGGAATGTGTGGTGAATATTCAAATATGTACCATTTTCTAAGATGCCTGCAGATTTACTAACAAAAATTCCTCGTACCAAAAAGCGTACGTACATGTGTTCTGGAACCAAACAGCAAATGTTATAGTTGAGGGCACACTCAGCAAAAACATCCAAATTAGGCGTGGTATAAGACAAGGATGCATCTTATCACCGCTGCTATTAAATCCGTATTCTGAGGCAATATTTAAGGAATCCATAGATGATATTGCTCTAGGGATATAGTTAATGGAAAACTATTAAATAATTTTAGATTTGCGACGATGGAGTACTATTTACAAACAATCTCCATGACCTTCAAACAAAAAAACGTGAATGAAGCAAGTAACAAATATGGCCTGAAGATGAATCTTGCAAATCAAAATTGTCAATAGCATCAAAAAGATCACTTCCAACGCCAAAAAAAAAGAATCATGTAAAACAAATACTTTGATGCTTGAGAATCAGGATCCATCTTAAGAAGTAAAAGCTCGAATTGAGTTGGCAAGAAGTGCAATTCTCAGATGAGACCATTGTTTTCTAACCGTGTTCGGTGTTCTATTTTTGCCATTATCTTATATGGACACTTTAACTTAACTACTTACACGCGTAACTTGAGTGACTGTTAGAAGTGTAACTCGACTTAGTTGTTCCATGCGGGTGTAATTAAAATCTTAATCACCAGAATGATCACTGACTTCCGATAGAATATGATACCATAAGAATAATACGAGTATTTTAAATGATAAAGTCAGTTATTGATGCCAAGTCGTCCATGTGTTTAAATAATTTTTGTAATGGTATATGAACAACAGGGCTAACGTCTCTCAGTTTATTTTTTCTTTAATTTCCAAGGTATAAATAGGACAAAACTAGTTCTTCATTTATAAGTCTTAACGATAAGCAGTTTAAAATCGCGGTTTAAAAATACATAGAATATTCTGCAATTAATATATGAAAATCTTACTCTCTTATTTGGTTAAAACCAATCAAAATCAACCTGATTTGCTTGTGCCTCAAATGGTGCCCAGCCTTTAGTAAACCCATTAATTCCGTTGCAGTTACCAAGGCGTGAAAGCACAAAGGTGAATTGATAGCTTCAGTTCGGAAGCGTCTTTCAATTCAACATTGATCGAAGAGTTCAATGTCCCATTCATGTCAATATTGCAAGAATCATTGATACAAGGTAATTTCCCGCAACCAACCTAACGTATTAACTTTAAGTATAATAGATACCTCATCAGTGTATTAAATATGCATTTACTTCTTTATTAAAAAGCAAAAAGATTATTTATGAATCAGGAAATGCTCTCGAACGGTGCGTCTAAAATTTCCGGGTCAATATTACTATTTTGAGCTCCCAATAGCTTTCGCGTCGAGGTCACCAATTTGGGTACCCACATATCTAGTGATCTAGTGCCGAGTGGCCGAAGGCGTGTTCTATTTAATTAATAAAATTCGGATTACCTTTCAGCGATCCCCAGAGGAATAATTAATTAATTAAGATAAATAACATAATATGTGGATGTTTTTATAATAGAATTCGTGAAAGTTGCATTATATAGAATGATCACTTAAGCTTGCTCATACAGATTGTTAGCCCTGGGCCATTGTATATAAAAGACTTTCATACACGTTTCACATATAAAAAGCTTCGTCTCTGTGAGATTTATAAAATTTATCTTAATTAAAACATAAATTCTTAAACAAAACGTTCTTTATACAAAATAGTTGCGTTTAAGGTGAAATTATTATTCTTCTTTAAGTTTCAAATGTTCATTTATCGAACATTGGTGATCATATTCGCAACCAATGTCTAGCTTCCACCGAATATAGTCTAACGTAAATTTCCCGATCGATCGCCTCACATTATTCAGCCAGGATGTCCTTCGTCATCCAGAATCTCCTCTGCTCTCAACATTCCTTTTAAGATAAGATGCAGGATCCGATACACCGTCGGATGTCTCCTAATATTGCCAAACTATTGTTTTGAGGATTAATTTTTCCTTTTGCATCCATAATGTGGATTATTATATTGTCATTTATAATCCTTTCAAACCAGATAATTTTTAGAAGCCGTCTGTTGATCCACATCTCAAATCGTCATAATCGTAGAACAACGATGCATGTGTTTTTTCTCAAGTTTGCGGGAGAGACATTTGAAGTTTTATTTACATAAAGACACTTTATGTCAAAGCTCGATAACTACAAAACATTTTCCTTTGAAACTTGGGTTAGTTATTTAAAGTTAAAACCTCAAATATAGTCAGCGTATTACAACGACATTTTTACACAAGCTGCATTGTTCTACGATCGCAAATCAGAACCGTAGTTATACCGACTTCGTATAACGACGATTAAATTAATGAAAAAATACACATTTTATATACCATTAGATGGCTTCTTTTTTTCACTTTTTAACGATCCAAAAAAGTCAATATGGATTTTTTTGCACATCCGTCATTGCTCTTTAATCATGACGAAATATTTTAAGTCACTTAAGCTATTCTATGTAAAAAAAACAAGGAGTACCTAACGTGGTATAATTCGTAAATTTAAAATAAGGTTATTGTTGCACAATACCTCATTCAAATGGAAGAATACAAACCTCGCTTCCTGTATTGGCATTAAAATAATATAAAAGGTCCCAGTTTTTTGAAGATTTAAAAGAAAAGCTTTTTTGAGCAAAATGGTTTTGTGGTGACATTATTAATATAATTAATAAAAATGTACTTCGTTATCACCATTTTTATATTGGAAATATCAGCGTGTTTCAGGAATAATGGCCTTTTGTCAGGAAACAATCAATGTAAACATACAAATTTGTAAGCCCTTACATATAAATTATACAGAATTACCGCTTGATAAATAAGAAATATTTGAAATAATCGAAAATGTTAATAGTTAAT
Organism: Agrypnia vestita; assembly: GCA_016648135.1. NCBI lineage: Eukaryota > Metazoa > Arthropoda > Insecta > Trichoptera > Phryganeidae > Agrypnia > Agrypnia vestita. The sequence continues at coordinate 10,594 of JADDOH010007992.1, read as the reverse complement.
TAAATATTATAAATAACCAGGTCCTTTTTACAAAAAGTTATTTATTAAATTTGTTTTCATGTAAACACTTAATTATTATTAATTCCCCATGTATCATTTTTTATATTTTTGTCTATATTTTGATTTTGATATTTAATTTACCTAGTATTCATTGTATCCTGACAAAGGAACCATTGTCCCTAAAACATTTTGATATTTTCAATACATAAGTGGTGAAAACAAAGTACATTTTTAATCATAAAATGACTTAGTATCTAAATTATATTATTATTATATTCCTATATTGAATCATATAAAAATTTTATCCATAAACCTTTTAGATTTCTATTACATTTTAAATAAATAAAAAATTATATCCGACCTTCACCTGATAACAGAACTTCTCTATAATAAATATTAATATCGCCTCTATCCAAAAAACTTTTGTATAACTATGATAAACATTTTCTTACTAATTCTAAAGTCGAAGCGGAGATTCTAAAATTAATACGCTTTTGATAAAATGCTTCTGAAACATACAAAAGGGTTATCAAAATCAATAATAAACCGCGAAATTTACATTCTTTGACAGATAATCACTTTGAACTCGTTGCATTTGCATTCACGTCATATTCAAAGTGGCGCTTTTTTTTCTGATCCCTCCTAGTTGTAACAAAATTATCGTAATTAGGTATCGATTACTACGACCTCTTGTGGCAATATAGCACAACGTACTTCGACAGCATCGCTATGAGCAGCATAAATTAAGGCCTACTGCACGCCACCGGGCATAACCTATTCCTTCCACGTTCGCCCCTTATTACCTCCATATCCATTGGTTTTATTACACGTTATATAATATTGCTGTATAATATTTCATATTAATTATAGCTCCTATCCCTTACAGATTGATTCGTAGATTTTATGAATCCTCTCAAGATCTCCATAGGGCAATCTATCTTTAGAATATTAATCATAATACATAACTTTTTTTTTCAAGATGTATTGTTAATATTTCTAGTAAATTCATTTAGTAGGTAGAATCAAGAATATCGCGAATCAATGATCACAATCGCTTACTACGTACTAATTAATATTTAATCAATTCTTCGATGGGTTATATTAGTATACAGGGTGTAACAGATCTAGTCCACAATACTTTACAGGTGGATTCTTGCCTTGATTATGAGTTCAAAATGTTTAAGCATAATCCAATATAAATAGTATAGAGTTATACAAAATCAAATTTGGCATTTTTTTCAATATTTCTGACTTATTTCTTACAAAACATTGAACTATCATTACAGTAACTTATATTGATTACGAATAATTCATTTGTTTCAATACAAGTTAAATAAAATGATAAAAACCCTGCGAAAATTCCTAAATATTAGGTCCAATTAGGTCATGGTCACGTTACTTGAACATTTTCGACTCATAATCAAGGTAGGAATCCACGTTTAAAGTATTATGGACTAGCTCTGTTACACCCTGTACATATTTTTTCTGTGAATATATTTTCTGTTATATTAATACTTAAATAATAATCTTGGTTGATAGATTCCAATTTGAGAGTATTTATTTAAGAAAAGTAAGAAGATTGCCTCACTAATATTATTATTATTGTTTTTTTTCTAATGTTTTATAAAATAGACGATTTTATTGTAATGAATTATTGATGTTCAAAAATATTTATTTCTGTTTCATAGTTGAAAGATTAATTTATCATTAATTTATTTGTTTATGCTATGAAAACAGGATTAACTTGGTGATCTCCTGGAATAAGATTCGAAACCCCGATAATTTACTTGATCAACAAGCAAGTAGCTTAGTACTAGATCAACAAACATTTCTGCTATAAGTGGAATATTTAAATCTTCATTTGTTCAATTATATGATGAAGTAGAAAAACGTGTTATTTGAAAAATTGTTAATTTAGTATTTTCGAAGTATTTCATTTATTATTGTGTGTTTTTGCAATGTGAAAACATTTAATATGTATTTTTTTTACATAGAAAACGCATTGAAAATTATCTTCACATTGTTTTTTTTCACATATTATGGGTTTTAATGTTAAAAGGGTAATAAATATTTTTTTAAATAGGGACCCATTAAAGTTTACCACAAAGCACAGAAACTTTTATCCTCATGTACCTTTTTTGCTGAAATTAAATAAAAATATTATGTCCAAAAAATACAACAAACGATAAAAAAATGTAATGAAAAGAAAAATAAAGCAGTAAAGACCCAGCCTTACAAGAAGCAGAATCCTGATCCCTAAAAAATACAAAAAATACTAAGTAGGTACCTACAAAACCGACAAGAAAAATATCCTGGATTAAGTCCTTTCTAGAATAGTTAATGACTACATTTCAACCTAATTAAAATATCCGTCTTTCAACAAAGAACTAAATTCTTCCTAATTGTGAGAGTTAATTATGTATCTGACCTAAAATTTCCTCTAGATTTTTAATTTTTTTGTGAATAACATTTTGGAGGTATAAATTTATATTGTATTTTTAATATTAAGTGCAAACACATTCTGAATAAACATTTTAATTCATTTAATAAAAAATGCATTTAAAATAACCTCATGAATTAAATATTAAACACTCTAATCAAGTCGATCAAGGTAAAATAAATTACATTTTCTGCACATAAAATATTGATATAAAAAATCTATAGCACATATATAAAATATCATTTCGAACATAGGTAAACAATTTCCTCTAGATATTTTTTTTTTCATATACGAGTATTTCTTATATTTTTTTTCTTATTCTATTTTATTTTCTCTCTCTAAATTCAAACATTTTTCTGACTCCTGACAGACTTCAAGAGAAATACGATTTTTTTCTTTATAAAACCTTCACATTAAAATCATTACTACACCTTTTCTATTTGAATCATTATATCTTATATTAAATAATTTAGCATTTACTAAAAACCAGTCACTCAGCTTAAAGCCATAATTTAATAGATTTTTAAAATAGCTACTTCTTAAATATTGGTTAGATGATGAAAAAATTTTATTTTTATTTTTAAAAGTATGGTTATTTTTTTAAATGCAAAGGTGTTATAAACGCATGTAATTAATAATCCCAATTATAATAATAACGTTGTCTGTCTGTCCGTTCATCTATCTGTCTGTCTGTCTGTCAGTCCCCGTTTACTTCGTGTAACTTCCGTAACTTTTTAATAATAATTTTTTAAATCCGAAAATTGTTTTACGAATTTTTTTTCCAAAAAAAAATTTTTTATTCGAATTTTTTTTATTAGATAATTTTCCCAAAAAATAAAATTTATGTCGAAAAATTTTTTCCCAAATTTTTTTAAAAAGTTTTTATACAATTTTTTAAGTAAAATAAATAAATACGTATTCTTTAGCAACTGACCTGTAAAAGTTTCATACATTTTTGGAGCACCCTAATACATGTGATAAAAAATATGACAATGTAAGATAGTTTTTGGTTACAATATGTCTTGAGATATATAAGATTATTATTATTATTAGAAACACACCTCCAAGATTAATGGTATCTCGTAATTGTTACTCCGGGAGTCTGACATGACGTCACAGAAATCGGGATGGTACTCTGTTTGATGTATGTAGGTGGAGATACAAGTGCCAAACTTCCGCAGATGTCACTCTTCATTTTCTGTTAATTACAGAACGGAAGAAACACAAGAAGTAAATCTTCATTGCTATATTGTTGAGTCATTTTTCGGTGAAGCCTTTTCAGTAATTTCTAAAATATTTGTTTATGATTTTCAAAGGTTCTCCCGACTTTAAACAGGCGAATTTTATTGTTCATGAACAAATAAATATGAAAAAAATACAGTTAAGTTAACAACTATCCCTCTGTGGACAAAATATGTTAATTGTGTAACTTTATTATTACTAAAATGTACTGTTTTATAAAAGGAATTAATAAATTTAAAATATCATAAAACATTATTATATGGGAAAGACAATACATATCTCTAGCATAGTTCATTCTATTTCAAATATGAAAGAAAATGATTTAGAATATAATTATAATATACAACTTTACACAACTTGATAATGTGTGGACGTTCTTACGGTTCAATTGGTGAACGTTGTTGCATAGTGTAAAGTATTGCATACAGGTCCATAACACTTCATCTCTGTGAGGCTTCTATAATTTATCTCAATTAAAAAATAAAATATTCCTTGGCTGCGTCCGACATCCTGGGAGCGCAGACTTACGCGCGGGTGAAATACCCGTCCACGCGGCCGGAATACCGCATTGTTAACGTTGAAACGTGAGACGTTGTTTTTTGTTCTGCGCTCCTGATATAAATTGTCGGATGAGCGGGACCGACACGCGGCGTAAGATAATGTTTTACGACTATCGAGCCGCACGCAATTACGGGCGTTTGACAATAATTTATTGCCGACGGCCGGCGGAGGGTCCGTCCTAACTGACCGGCCGCCAATTTACTAAGAGCACTATAATTTGTGACCTCTCTCCGCGCCTTGCGAGCCTGTGCTCTGTGCGAGGGCGAGCCTGCCAAAACATCGCGGGCGAGTCGGCCCGGAAGGGGGAGAACCTAGCGGTGATTTTTGATGCGCGTGGTAGAAAGAACTACTTCTTTACCGGGGTATATTGGACCTACATACTGTTTCTCGAAGTAAATAAATATTCGGCCTTATTCAATTAAATTTTTATTTTTTCCATAATATGTATATTACAAACTTTATATTCAAGGCATACATATAATGAAGTTATATCTAAAAATATACATATACACACATACATATACACACATATATATATATATATATTAAAATAATCATATTTATTATTAAACAATTAAAAATGACCTGTACAATCTGGTCAAAGGTGTAAGAGAATCCTACTTCGGAAAACCCCCTCAGACACATGGAATATATCAATATCCAAAGCGAGTTTGTTCAGCATAGCTGTGGCTCTTCCAACAGGCATAACCATCGGCAGGTTGGTCCTGTATATTGGAATGTGAAACAATCTATGCTGACGATGTCTAATGTAATTATTAGGAACATACAAACCAATGCTCTGCATAATTTCAGGATTATCGATCATACCGCGCAACAATCGATAAAAATTAATTCCGAAAACAGCATAGACGTACTATAAATATAGACTAGTTACAAACCAAAATATCTGCTACACGGAACGACAATACGAATTACTGTGAACATAGACGCACATTGCGGGAGTTGGTCTTGGGGTGTCCAAAATGTATAATGTCCGCGCGATAGATATATATTAAATATTAATACAATACACAAACCTGTTTATATTTGTATCTCTTTTACACGTATGATGCGCTATAAGAAAGAAAGAGAAAAGACCATAGAATGAAAACCGCAATTCGTTGTTAAAAATTGTTTAATTGTCCTTTCTTATACGTGGTTTTGAAAATAATTTCTATCTCTTTCATATATATTTAGTACGCAATAGAAGAAAACAGAGTCAGACGAGTCTATATTTATAGTACGTCTGTCGAAAATAGTATCATTGGGATGTTAAGGTCCCAACACTTAATAGACGAGAATAAAAATAAAAAATAAACGAGACATAGGTATACGTCGGTATAGGTCAGAGGGAGGAAGAAGTACATGACGGTTATCCGTCAAACGCCTAAAATAAATACGAGTCCAACGATATTTCTCTTTTATATAGTCCAACGCGACAATGACAATTTGCCACAATATTACATCAGGACGCTATTGGAGAAGAAAGTAATAATCATATTTTTTCTATAAACTTTAAATAAGCATTAGTACTCATTTCATGTAATTTTAGTCGAAACATTAGGAATTGTGAGCTTAAGTTTGCGGCAGAGCGAACTCTGTCAGACCAGACCGCCCGAATAAGAAGGTATTGGAGAAATTGCTGATGGACTAATTTTTTGCAAAACTAATTTTATTAGTTCGGCGGATAAATTGTTCTTCGTTATTTTGTTGAATATTAAAATTTCACCGCAAACGTGCCTCAAGAAATAAAACTTTAAAAAATAATTATTCAATTTTAAATTCTTTGAATTTCCCTTTCAAGCGAGCATAATATATAGATTCTCTTTAAATGGCTTTCCGTTATCAGCTGTCAAAGGAATCGGAAGGCGAGTAATATAGGAAACCTATTGACTTACCAAGATTAATGATACCAAACGACAGCTTAAATTCCACTTGAGCTCCCTTCGGGTCTTAAAAAATATCAACTTAATTAACTCGAACTTAATTAGTTGAATACGGGTATACTTGAAGACGGGTGGACTCGCTGGCACAGTAAGCAGAAATGTATTTATGTAAATATTTGTCATTCTCCCTGTCTGACAAAGGTTTCCTCGGATGCTGAAATATTGGGGTGTTTTAGTAGTTGAAATATAAGACTTTAGTTGTTTCTAGGTACTTAAATTGATGCGGATAATAAAAGAGATTAAATAAGGGTTTGTTTTATTTTCATTTATATTCGTATAATTTGGTTGGGCGTAAATATGGTACAATAAAGAAAATTGTAAATAAATCATTATTTATCTACGCTTTTATTTTATATACTGCTGTGACCCGTAAAAGTGACGGTACTTTTACAGGTCGGTTGCTAAGGAATATTTATTTATTTTATTTAAAAAATTGTAAAATCTTTAAAAAATGATTTGGGAAAAAATTTTTCGACATAAATTTTTTTTTTTTTTAGAAAAAAAATTTCGTAAAACAATTTTGGGAATTTTTAAAAATATTATGAAGAAATTACAGATGTTACACGAAGTAAACGGAGACTGACAGACAGACAGACAATTAAATTATTATAATTGGGATTATTAATTACATTCGTTTATTTTTATTATTATTACACCTTTACATTTAAAAAAAATTAACTTTACTTTTAAAAATAAAAATTTTTTTTTCATCATCTAACCTAAAATTTCAAAAATTGGCAATTGAAACTTCCTTTTTCAGAATGCTGGAGACGATATCTCAAAATTTATAAAGCCGATATTGTTCAGATTTTACACGTATCTTACTTACAAAATTACCTGAAGTGTAAAGATTTTTTTAAAATAAAATGCCCTTATTGATTATGAATTTAAAACGTCAATTTTGTCAGGAAAAAATGAATTCCTTTTCCTGACCGATCTCATTTAATAAAAAATAGTTAATTTTTCATTTGACTCAAACCCTGGCAACATGATTATTACTACCAGCCACCAAACATGGTGAAAGACTTTCGCGGTACAGCACATAGCTCCGCCATTTTTAAATTTTCAAAACTATTTGCTAATGAAAAACACTAACTAATGTATGCCGCAATTAATAATTATAAAAAAATTGTATGTGCAATAGTTATACAATGTACATATTTTATGATGCCTTTGTGGTGGTGCAATCCGTCCAGTCCACGCCAAATGAGTCAAAGTTCGCTTGTTAATATTGTAAATTAACATTCAAAGTAACTCAACTTGTCAGTGAAAGCGGACAAATAAAGCTACGACTGTTTTAAGTATAACTTTTCGCAGTGAACTCTAAATGTACACAAGCTACATGCAATTCAATACGATTTTAATACTTATAGTATTAAAATATGTAATTACAGAAATTTTAAAAGTTCCTTTATTCACTATGTTTCTCTTTTACCTATGTTAAGCTTAAATTGAGGATATCCATGAATAAAATCTCACAAATGCCAAAATATATCGTGAAAATTTTTTATTATGCTACTACTCTAGATACAAAAAAAAAAAAAACTATTATAACTTCGAAAAATTCGGATTTGTTCCACATTAAAAGATTTATTCCTCACCTGGACATAGGCATGGTGGCGGTATTAAAGAATTAAAGAATAAGTGATTTTAGAGAAGAAAATCTTTTGAAAGGATTCTAAAAAATGATCCAGTTTTAATATATACATTAAGATTAATAAGATTTTCAATGAAATAAAAGTATAAAAATGTGCAATCCGTCATTTTAACTGAAACACCAGTTAGAGCGAATGACGTCACGCCTCAGTTCCCATCACCGTGTCTTTGAACCGTTGCCTTAGAAACAATGCAATATTTACTGAGGCTTGACGTTACGTAGACGAAATGACAGCTGCGGGCGTTTTTGTGTGGATATAGTTGAAAATGCAATTATTTGCGTAAACACTTAGTTTATTACTGAAATAATGTTATTTTCGGTAATAGTAGACGTGTACCTACAATATAGAATGTTATTTTAAAATCTGTCATCATGCCTATTGCACCACTAAGGAACAACATTGACGCGATGGTGTGTCCTTCTGACTAAAGTATGACTAAAGTATGTACACATATATAAATCCACAAGATATTATGTGCACAATGGTAATTACATCCATACCAAATAACACATCACATGTCCACGAATTGTGTTGAAGCGACATATCACCAGTCCATCATACAACGAAAAATAGACTTACGTTATAGTATCAAACCTGAAATATTTTTTTTAGATGTACACTGCAGAAGGTATGAAGATATGTATATTATTCTGTACCAATATTTGTACATTTAAGTTTGGGGGATTTTGGCCAATAATAGGTAATAAATATTATACAAAAAAATGTGTAAGTCAAACGTTAAATTATTAAGAATCAGATAATATTGTTAAATAGAGACCCGAATAAAATATATGAAATTCAATTTTTTTATTAAAACGTACATGATATGATTATTTGTAGAGCTTTATAGTGTCTGGCAGAAGAAATGACCCGCGAAAAGCCCATGGTAATGATTTATATGAGAATTACTGTCCCGTTAAACATATTAAAAATTCAGCTCTGTTTTTTTTTACGTTATACTTATTGATTTTTTGTTCCGTATTATCTGCCAAAATCCCCCAAACTCAATTTTCATAAAATCCAAATCTTCTTATGGTATATACCTATAGAAAATATTTCAGGTTTGATACTATATCGTAAGTCTGGTAGTCACTAGCTCTTAGTTTATTAACTCCATCGCGCCGCGTTGTTCGAATACACTTACTTCTTGGCCTGAAAAAGTTTTTCAGCAACGCTGTGCTAATCCACATTTAAAGCAAGACATTTGTTATATAAGTTCATAGACATTATGTCCGTCCCATATACTAAAGACAGAGGTTTTTAGTCGATTGTGGTAATTGCCCTAACATGTATTGTTTCCTTAGTTACAGTCTGACGCGGTAACACGATATATCGTCAGTTCACTAAACATTTAATTTTAATAAAGATAAATTCAAAAAGTCTCACAGAGATGAAGTTATTTTTATGAAAACGTGAACGGAAGTCATTTAATAGGATACGTTTTGTGATCGCTCTACACAATGCAACGTTCAACAATTACATCCACACATTCATTATTATCAAATTTTTGAAATCTCTGTTTTTAAAATATCTTCTTAAAGTTATCTAATAATAGGTCACACCGCTGTACTTTCACTTTATTAATAAAAAAGGATAATTAATTATTATTATGATTTTCATTCCAAGCAAAAGCAGCTTCAGTTCGGATAAATAGTACTTTTAGAGGCAATAAAGCTAACCATACTTAAATAGCATCTAGTTTTATAAGTAGCTTAACCTAAATGCAGTCGATTGCAAGCCGCTAATATAAACAGTAGAATAAGTGATCAAAACTCATATCATAGAATCTAGAGATGGGTCGTTCATGAACGTACAGTTCACTTTACGGAACGAACGAACGGTACAGTTCATTTAAGCGAACTAGCCGTTCACTAGTTCAGTAGATGATAAATAATTCATTCATAAATTGATTCTTCTAGGCAGTGAACAGTATGTTGTGTTTTCGTGATATATTAAAGATCGACATTTCTTGTCGACCATGGAATATTTTCGATATATTTTTGTCGGTGCCCTTTTTTTTAGATCACGTTATTTAAGTGATCATTTGCGACCTTTTTTGGGTATCTTTTTCGTTTTATTTTTGACGACCTTTTTTCGGTTCCTTTTTTTTTTGGTCATCGATATTTTTTCTCGGATATCGATATATTTTCTCCGGTGGCCTTTTTTTTTTTGTTGCCAAAAGCTTATTCCCTTACATTTTTTATAATTTTCGCAATGTATATCGTTTTATTTTCGATACTTTTTTAAAATATCGATTTTTTTTTCATTTACCCATCCCTATTTCGATATATCTGTTTATTGAACAGTTCACTTTGAATGCAAAAACACATCAAAGCAGTTTTTTTCACTAAAATGCAAAAACTACTAAACGATCAAAAGTGAACAGTTCATTTAACTGAACGATCTGATGATCAGTCAACTGAACGAACTTTCCCATCTCTATAGAATCCCAAAAATCTAATTTATTTATGTTTATTTTGTGATAATTTTTATAGTACCCCTTTGCGTGAAAGACGCTTCAAGGGCGCTTTACAGATATGACATCTTGAAGAAGTCTTCAGAATTTTTTAGTCTTCTTGAAAGATTCTTGATTTTCCATGGATTGCATTCCATGAGCTCTGGAGGCAGCTGATTGCAGCTAGCTGGGCCCGCAATGCTGAAAGCACGTTCCGCAAACTTGATGACTTTGCCCAGTATTTTGTACCCAGTAACCCGTCAAAAATGACGTTACTTTTACGCGCCGGTCC